>SJXQ01010822.1:654149-744261 GCA_006408695.1 Aepyceros melampus | reverse complement strand
CTGGCAGGCACACTGGCTGGCACACCAGCTGGCAGGTGCCCTGGAGGGTACACTGGGTGGCACGCCGGCTAGCAGGCGCACTGACGGGCACACTGGCTGGCACGTCCCCAGCAGGCGCACTGGTGGGCATGCTGGCGGGAAAGCTGGCTGTCACGCCAGTTGGCAGCCGCAGTGGTAGGCACGCTGCCTGCCACGTCAACTGGCAGGAACGCTGGCAGGCACAGTGGCGGACACGCTGGCTGGCACCCAGAATGGCAGGTACACTGGCGGGCCCACTGCCTGCCACTCCGGATGGCAGACGCACTGGCGGGCGCACTGGCGGTCACGTTGGCTAGCACCCGACTGGCAGGCACACTGGTCAGTTCTCTTACCTCAGTGCTACAGCTGCCAACAGCCAGGCTTATCCTTCCCAGCGGATTAGAGGCACTTTTTCTAGATAAACTAAATTGCTACAGAGAAAGTACCTACACACACTGACATTTGGGGGACCACACCCACACCCACAAGCTCGCTGGCTACCTCTTTAATCTAAAAATAAGTCCACAAGCTGACAAGACCTACCCACTCACACAGAGCTTCCAATCAGCTTTGCAGCCATTCATTTGAAAATCTGAACAAACATCCAAGGATCACCAGATCTTTGAGGAAAGTTTCCAGCAGTACAGACAGAGACCAAAACAAATAAACCCAGAGGGGGTAAAGAAAAACTCAGGGGAACAGATAATGCAGAGGTAGCCAAACATTTCAAAAAGTAAATTAACATTCTCAAGGAGATAAGATTTTGTATTCCTGAAATAAGACTGAAATTCTCTCAGGAAGGAAGGAAGGAAAGGGAGAGAGGGAAGGAAATGACAGAGAGAAGGAAGAAACATTAGAAAACAAAAGGTGCTTTTGCAAATTAAAAATGAGGGTGAAGTAAAAAATATAAGAAAATTAAAAGGTTAAAAAAAAAGAAAAGAAAATTAAAAGGTTAAGCCAGGAAGCTCAACATTTAACCAAGAGTTCCAAAAAGAGAGAACGGAACAAAATTATCAAGAAAAAGCACAAGAACATTTCCCAGAAATAAAGCCCAAGTCTCCAGTTTAAGAGTATATTGAATAGACAGATATGGAATCCTTATGTTGTACACTTAATATAACTAATGTAATGTTATGTGTCAATTATATCTCATTTTTTTCAAGAAACAACCACATTGAGTGCCCATTATAATAAATTTTAAAAAAAGCAACTCAAATACATATGAACTTGAAATTTCGGAATGCAACAAGAGATATGATTCTCAGTTCAGTTCAGTTGCTCAGTCGAGTCCAACTAAGCTTTCAAAGAAACATCACATACCAAAAAAATGGAAATTAAATAGTATTTAATTTCTCAGCAACAATGGATACTAGAAGACAATGGATAATTGTCAAAATTCAGAATTAGAAAACAAAATTTTAACTTAGATATATTTAGACATGCATAGTATCAAAATGTTTATCTTCTTTTTACCCTTGTTCCAGACACTATTGGGGGAAGTACTCCAGCAAAATAAAAGAGTAAACCAAGAAAGCGTAGATCATCAGATTCAGGACTCTGGATTGTCCAAGGGTGACTGCTGTGTGATAGGTCTACAAAGAAATCAGTACAGATCCAAGTCTGAGGCCAGAGTTCTCTCTAGGAGAGAGGTCTACGCGGAGAGGAAATGGTAATGAAAGTGTGAAAAATGGAATTCACAGGCACTTTACAGAGGAAGGAAGTGGAAGGAAATTCTTCAAACCTAGCTAGAAGTTCAAAGAAAACTAAGCAGAGGGGTGAAAAAGGTGGGGTGGGGGAGGTTAATGTCATTATTCCACACTCAGGCTAAGAAGTAAACAGCATAAATGTGTAAAACATATTAATATGCTGCTGCTGCTGCCGCTGCTAAGTCACTTCAGTCGTGTCCAACTCTGTGCGACCCCATAGTCAGCAGCCCACCAGGCTCCACCATCCCTGGGATTCTCCTTTCACAGGCACTTTACAGAGGAAGGAAGTGGAAGGAAATTCTTCAAACCTAGCTAGAAGTTCAAAGAAAACTAAGCAGAGGGGTGAAAAAGGTGGGGTGGGGGAGGTTAATGTCATTATTCCACACTCAGGCTAAGAAGTAAACAGCATAAATGTGTAAAACATATTAATATGCTGCTGCTGCTGCCGCTGCTAAGTCACTTCAGTCGTGTCCAACTCTGTGCGACCCCATAGTCAGCAGCCCACCAGGCTCCACCATCCCTGGGATTCTCCAGGCAAGAACACTGGAATGGGTTGCCATTTCCTTCTCCAATACATGCAAGTGAAAAGTGAAAGTGAAGTCACTCAGTCCTGTCCGACTCTTAGTGACCCCATGGACTGCAGCCTACCAGGCTCCTCCATCCATGGGATTTTCCAGGCAAGAGTACTGGAGTGGGGTGCCATCGCCTTCTAGTGGTATCAAAAACTGGAATATTAAGGAGGAATCTCATATTTTCGTAAATACAGAAAAACTTTTAGGCATAAAGATATGCTTTACAGTAACTAATTATAAAATCAAATATTGAAAGCAATCTAAATGTCCCACAAATGGGGAAAACTTAAATAAATTGTGACTTATCACTTCATGAAATTTAAATTAATAACACTGCAATCATTGCTGCACAGCAACAATTCATTATGGAACCTGCCTTGAGAGCAGCTTAAGTTGAAAGAACAGAGAAGAGAATGAGAGTTGCTTGTGTGCTACTGATAGGGATAGAATAGGATAGTTATACAGGTAGTTGTAGAAGTCCCAGTAGGGAACTACAGATAGGGAGGGAAACCTAGGAAACTTTGGGAGACCACTGTAAATTAATGATCACTCAAGCTTTTGGAAGGTGGAATTAAGCAGACTTGCTTAACTCTAAAGCCATAAATAAAAGCATGAGATATGCCCCAGGCCAGTAGGTAAAAGAAAAATGTTACCACTCTTCTCAGTTCAGTTCAGTTCAGTCACTCAGTTGTGTCCAGCTTTTTGCAACCCCATGAACTGCAGCACGCCAGGCATCCCTGTCCGTCACCAACTGCGGAGTCTACCCAAACCCATGCCATCAGTGGTGATGCCATCCAACCACCTCATCCTCTGTTATCCCCTTCTCCCGCCTTCAATCTTTCCCAGCATCAGGGTCTTTTCAAATGAGTCAGCTCTTCTCAGCAGGTGGCCAAAGTATTGGAGTTTCAGCTTCAACATCAGTCTTTGCAATGAACACTCAGGACTGATCTCCTTTTGGATGGACTGGTTGGATCTCCTTGCAGTCCAAGGGACTCTCAAGAGTCTTCTCCAACACCACAGTTCAAAAACATCAATTCTTCAGTGCTCAGCTTTCTTTATAGTCCAGCTCTCACATCCATACATGACTACTGGAAAAACCATAGCCTTGACTAGATGGACCACTCTTCTACTAATATGATAATCCGAGTTTGACCTCATAGGATCAGACACTCTCCTGCCTGATATGAAGAAGTTAGTGATGTGTAAGACTCAAGACTATGTCTATTTGAAGAAGGCGGTCTCTTCCCCTCCCCTTTGACTATAAAACTGTATCCCACTTAATCCTTCCGGTGGGCTTCCTTCATAGCTCCATCGGTAAAGAATCTGCCTGCAATGCAGGAGACTTGGATTCGATTCCTGGATTGGGAAGATCCCCTGGAAATGACAACCCTCTCCAGTATTCTTGCATGGAGAATCCCATGGACGGAGGAGCCTGGAGGGCTACAGTCCATGTGGTCTCAAGAATTGGACACGACTAAGTGACTTTCATTTTCATTAATCCTTGGGGCAGAGCTCCCTCACCTGCCTGCTTGCATCTCTTACAAGATTTATATTAATAACTCTGTTTCTTGCCTATCACTTTGCCCCTCACTGAATTCCTTCTGCACTGAGACACAAAGAACCTGAGCCTCAATAAATCTAGAGGACAGGTAAGTGATAAAAAGATTGTGGTTTCAAGCCCCAGGTAGGGTTTTGGCTGGGTTCAAGTCCCAATCTGAGGTGAAAGGTTTTATTACTACTGTAAGAAACTAAAACCAAATACCTACAGGAAGATCAGCAATCAAGTAAATCCCCACACAGGCAGCCTCAGAGCCCCCACATGGCTAATATTCAGTATTGTCAGTAGCAAGTAGGAAACAGAAGTTAGATGTTTTGGTAAACCTGTATCTGATGGCTTTGGGAAGAAAGACAGGAGGGTTAGTAATGCCATGATCTCAAAATTGTACTGCTTGGAACGAGACAGATGACCGGATCAATGTCAGCCTACTCAGGAGTAACTTCATTCACTGTGCAATGGGAAAATCATTGGGGAAAGGTCTTGGATACATCCAAGATCAGAGGAGTCACATTCCCCTTTTCCTAGGACCAGAACCTCAGCCAATCAAAAAAGCTACCCTTCATCCCCAGCAACTCCAGGCATGAAGTCCTGGCTGCTTCTAAATAGGATCAGTGAGGTGAGGAAGCAGGGACCCTGGGTAAACCTCCTGATGACTACAAGCCCCAGAGGCTCCAAAGTCATGTGCCCCAACTCTCTGAGCCTTATGCAATATGACTGTTAGATGGCTTCAACAGCAGGGCCCTTTAGGGCTTGAAAAACTGAAAACCTTGGCCCTACATTCCCCATCCCCACCCCCAAAACAAGACAAAACACTCCATGAGCACAGGAGTCTGTATTACATTTTCTTGTCTTAGTTAAGACTATTTTGAGATAGAAACTGCAATCAGAAAGTAAAAGTTCACTGTAAGAATACAAGGGAAATCTGTTGAACCTATAGGTTTGAAACATAGCCAGGGAACCAAGAATGGAAAGCTATCACAAACAAACCCAAATGCCCTCTTAGTCTCTAGTCTGTCTGTCTGTCTGTCCCTTTTGTCTTCCTTACACTCCTCCATCCCTCCCTCTGTCTCCCTGTCTCTCTCTCTGTGCCTTTCCTCCCTCCCCTCAAGGACTCTCCCTCTGTTCTCTCCTTGGGTGGGCTTCATCCTCTTCCCTCTCCCACCCACTGGCAAACCTGGAGAGGCAGTTTTGTCTCCTGCTGAGCTTGCTTTTTCTTAAGAGAAACATACCCCTTCCACACTCCGCCTCCATTTTATTGAATAAAATTCTCTGTGGTTTACAAATATCAAGTATTTCTGACTAATTTTGAACTTGCTGGTTCAATTTTCCTTCTCCAGCAGCAGTCTGGCAAAAATCCCAGTCCTCAATCAATCCAATGGTTCATATTATCCATTTGTGTACCTGTGCTGCTATGAATACCTGGAGAAAACCAGCACCACTATGAATTCATGGTTTTTGGTCTCCACTGGGCTCTTATAACACTGTCCAGGAATTCTCTGACTCCCCCTTCCTGTTCACACACCCATTTTCACAGATCTTCCTTACTCTTCTCACATCTCCAATCCTACTGCCTCTCCGTCACTAGTACCAAATTTCCACGTTGATTACAATAGAAAGAAAATGGAAGTCATAATAATAGTAGAGTGTGTGAGTGAGTGAAAGTCGCTCAGTCGTGTCCGACTCTTTGTGACCCCATGGCCTGTACAGTCCATGGAATTCTCCAGACCAAAATACTGGACTGGGTAGCCTTTCCCTTCTCCAGGGGATCTTCCCAACCCAGGGATCAAACCCAAGTCTCCTGCATTGCAGGCAGATTCTTTACCGGCTGAGCCACAGGGGAACCCAAATAATAGTATAAGGCTGTTAGAAATAACAATAGAGGACAAACATAATGAAAATAATAAAACTCTGTTAACTCTTATCAGCTAAAAATTCTTTGATCTTCTTTTCCTATTAACAAGACAGACATCTCTTCCCTTCAGTTCAGTTCAGTCACTCAGTCGTGTCCGACTCTTTGCGACCCCATGAATTGTAGCATGCCAGACCTCCCTGTCCATCACCAACTCCCAGAGTTCACTCAAACTCACGCCCATTGAGTCAGTGAGCCATCCAGCCATCTATCTCATCCTCTGTTGTCCCCTTCTCCTCCTGCCCTCAATCTTTCCCAACATCAGGGTCTCTTCAAATGAGTCAACTCTTCGCATCAGGTGGCCAAAGTACTGGAGTTTCAGCTTTAGCATCATTCCTTCCAATGAACACCCAGGACTGATCTCCTTGGGGATGGACTAGTTGGATCTCCTTGCAGTCCAAGGGACTCTCAAGAGTCTTCTCCAACACCACAGTTCAAAAGTATCAATTCTTTGGTGCTCAGCTTTCTTCACAGTCCAACTCTCACATACATACATGACTACTGGAAAAACCATAGCCTTGACTAGATGGACCTTTGTTGGCAAAGCAATGTCTCTGCTTTTGAATATGCTATCTAGGTTGGTCATAACTTTTCTTCCAAGGAGTAAGCATCTTTTAATTTCATGGCTGCAGTCACCATCTGCAGTAATTTTGGAGCCCCCAAAAATAAAGTCTGACACTGTTTCCACTGTTTCCCCATCTATTTCCCATGAAGTGATGGGACCAGATGCCATGATCTTCGTTTTCTGAATGTTGAGCTTTCAGCCAATTTTTTCACTCTCCTCTTTCACTTTCATCAAGAGGCTTTTTAGTTCCTCTTCACTTTCTGCCATAAGGGTGGTGTCATCTGCTAGTCTGACACTGTTTCCACTGTTTCCCCATCTATTTCCCATGAAGTGATGGGACCAGATGCCATGATCTTCGTTTTCTGAATGTTGAGCTTTCAGCCAATTTTTTCACTCTCCTCTTTCACTTTCATCAAGAGGCTTTTTAGTTCCTCTTCACTTTCTGCCATAAGGGTGGTGTCATCTGCGTATCTGAGGTTACTGATATTTCTCCCAGCAATCTTGATTCCAGCTTGTGCTTCTTCCAGTCCAGCATTTCTCATGATGTACTCTGCATATAAGTTAAATAAGCAGGGTGACAATATAAAGCCTTGATGTACTCCTTTTCCTATTTGGAACCAACCTGTTGTTCCATGTCCAGTTCTAACTGTTGCTTCCTGACCTGCATATAGGTTTCTCAAGAGGCAGGTCAGGTGATCTGGTATTCCCATCTCTTTCAGAATTTTCCAAAGTTTATTGTGATCCACACAGTCAAAGGCTTTGGCATAGTCAATGAAGCAGAAATAGATTTTTTTCTGGAACTCTCTTGCTTTTTCATGATCCAGCGGATGTTGGCAATTTGATCTCTGGTTCCTCTGCCTTTTCTAAAACCAGTTTGAACATCAGGAAGTTCATGGTTCACGTGTTGTTGAAGCCTGGCTTGGAGAATTTTGAGCATTACTTTACTAGTATGTACTGCTGCTGCTAAGTCACTTCAGTCGTGTCCGACTCTGTGTGACTCCATAGACGGCAGCCCACCAGGCTCCTCTGTCCCTGGGATTCTCCAGGCAAGAATACTGGAGTGGGTTGCCATTTCCTTCTCCAATGCATGAAAGTGAAAAGTGAAAGTGAAGTCGCTTAGTCATATCTGACTCTTAGTGACCCCATGGACTGTAGCCTACCAGCCTCCTCCGTCCATGGGATTCTCCAGGCAAGAGTACTGGAGTGGGTTGCCATTGCCTTCTCCAAAGTGAGATGAGTGCAACTGTGCAATAATTTGAACATTCTTTGTCATTGTCTTTCTTTGGGATTGGAATGAAAACTGACCTTTTCCAGTCCTGTGGCCACTGCTGAGTTTTCCAAATTTGCTGGCATATTTGCAGCACTTTTCACAGTGTCATCTTTCAGGGTTTGAAATAACTCAGCTGGAATTCCATCACCTCCACTAGCTTAGTTCATAGTGATGCTTTCTAAGGCCCACTTGACTTCACACTCCAGGATGTCTGGCTTTAGGTGAGTGATCACACCATCGTGATTATCTGGGTCGTGAAGATCTTTTTTGTACAGTTATGTGTGTCCTTGCCATCTCTTCTTAATATCTTCTGTTTCTGTTAAGTCCATACCATTTCTGTCCTTTATCGAGCCCATCTTTGTATGAAATGTTCCCTTGGTATCTCTAATTTTCTTGAAGAGATCCTTAGTCTTTCCCATTCTGTTTTCCTCTATTTCTTTGCATTGATCGCTGAAGAAGGCTTTCTTATCTCTCCTTACTATTCTTTGGAACTCTGCATTCAGATGCGTATATCTTTCCTTTTCTCCTTTGCTTTTCCCTTCTCTTCTTTTCACAGCTATTTGTAAGGCCTCCTCAGACAGACATTTTGCTTTGTTGCATTTCTTTTCCATGGGGATGGTCTTGATCCCTGTCTCCTGTACAATGTCACGAACCTCTGTCCATAGTTCATCAGGCACTCTATCTATCAGATCTAGTCCCTTAAATCTATTTCTCACTTCCACTATATAATCATAAGGGATTTGATTTAGGTCATACCTGAATGGTCTAGCGGTTTTCCCTACTTTCTTCAATTTAAGTCTGAATTTGGCAATAAGGAGTTCATGATCTGAGCTACAGTGAGCTCCCAGTCTTGTTTTTGCTGACTCTATAGAGCTTCTCCATCTATGGCTGCAAAGAATATAATCAATCTGATTTCGGTATTGACCATCTGGTGATGTCCATGTGTAGAATCTTCTCTTGTGTTGTTGGAAAAGGGTGTTTGCTATGACCTGTGCGTTCTCTTGGCAAAACTCTATTAGCCTTTGCCCTGTTCATTCCGTATTCCAAGGCCAAATTTGTGTGTTACTCCAGGTGTTTCTTGACTTCCTACTTTTGCATTCCAGTCCCCTACAATGAAAAGGACATCTTTTTGGGTTTTTAGTTCTAAAAAGTCTTGTAGGTCTTCATAGAACCATTCAACTTCAGCTTCTTCAGCATTACTGGTTGGGGCATAGACTTGGATTACCATGATATTGGATGGTTTGCCTTGGAAACGAACAGAGATCATTCTGTCATTTTTTAGATTGCATCCAAGTACTGCATTTCGGACTCTTTTGTTGACCATGATGGCTACTCCATTTCTTCTAAGGGATTCCTGCCCACAGTATGTTGACATTCAATCTTGCCATCTCCTTTTTGATCACTTCCAATTTGCCTTGATTCATGGACCTAACATTCCAGGTCCCCATGCAATATTGCTCTTTACAGCATTGGACCTTGCTTCTATCACCAGTCACAGCCACAACTGGGTATTGTTTTTGCTTTGGCTCCATCCCTTCATTCTGTCTGGAGTTATTTCTCCACTGATCTCCAGTAGCATATTGGGCACCTACCGACCTGCAGAGTTCCTCTTTCAGTATCCTATCATTTTGCCTTCTCATACTGTTCATGGGGTTCTCAAGGCAAGAATACTGAAGTGGTTTGCCATTCCTTTCTCCAGTGGACCACATTCTGTCAGACCTCTCCACCATGACCTGCCTGTCTTATATATTATTATACTTGCTGAAGGTCACCCCACCAGCTACCCCCTTTTTTTTTTGCACCATGCATAGCTTGTGAGATTTTAATTCCTGGACCAGAGATTAAACCCAGGCCTTTGGCAGTGAGACCACAGAGTCCTAACCACTGATCTGCCAAGGAATTCCCAGCATCCTTTAAAATTTTTAATTTTAATTTTTTTTAAAGAAAAGTTTGTATTAAACACAAACTATTTTAGCTTGTGTACTGGATGAACTAGACCGATATGGCTTCCCTTGTGGCTCAGCTGGTAAAGAATCCGCCTGCAATGCGGGAACCTGGGTTTGATCCCTGGATTAGGAAGATCCCCTGGAGAAGGGAAATGCTACCAACTCCAGTGGCCTGGAGAATTCCATGGACTGTATAGACCATGGGATCGCAAAGAGTCAGGGACAACTGAGCTACTTTCACCTGTGAACTTTCCCAGAATTCAGACTTGAGTTAAGAATTAAAATCTGATCTGTTACATAACAGGGAGTACAGGGTGCTATGGAAATAGCAAAGAAATTTAATCTTACATAGGAAGTCAAATAAGATCTTGAGAAAGGTAAAATTGAAAGCTGCCACTTAAAGGTTGTATCAAAAGAGTTTAATAAGAAGGAAAAGTTTTAAATGCTCTGCAGTTCTAACCAAAATCTTATCAGAGATTTCCATGAAACTTAACAAGCTCATTCTAAAATTGATTTGGAAAAGAATAAGATTAAGAAGACCCAAAACAATTTGAAGATGAATAAGATGGAGAAAGTTGTCTTGTCAAGTCCTATTTTTAAATTATAATAAGACCTATGATCTTGGTACAGAAATAACATCAGATCACTGAAACCCTCTGCATGCTGTGCTTTCCTACTCATCCTCAAGACACTACCTGACTACAACTGCCCCTAGAGAATCTCTGACTGCCCCCACCCCCCTCATCATCTTGACTAGGTTTCATCTTATGGTGCTTCCACGAGTAAGAAGTAAGCACTCTTACTTCTCCATCACAGAACTTAACACATTCTCTCCAATATCTATTTCCCTATCTGTCTCTCTATTAGGACAGAGACAATTACTCTTTTCCACTGTTGATCCTTAGCCTCCTAGCCTTCCTTTAAGGGAGGACTTAAAGTGCTACCTCGAAGGTGATATAAAGATACTATCCTGACCACACCTCATCAGTGTCTTAACTACTGCTGACTTTGCAGCCACTTTCCTTCCTTTATTGTAGATTTCATCAGTTCTGACCATAGTCATTTTCTCCTAAAGCCAGAAATTTTTCCGAATTTTGACATGTACACAGACATGTCAAAATCCATCAAAAAATTTTTTTAAATATTTATTTATTTGGCTGCTCTAGGTCTTAGTTGTGGCATGCAAGATCTTTAGTTGGGATATGTGGGATCTCGGATCCCAAGGATCCGAGGATCAAACCCAGGCCCTCTGCATTGGGAGCTCAGAGTCTTAGCCACTGAACCACCAGGAAGTCCTCATCAAAAATTTGTCTTTGCTGTTTCTTGACATCCCAATCTTTGAACAGACTTCTTTTCTTCACCTCAGCCTCTCATTCAGAGATTTATAAGTATACCTTTAAAATTATGAATTCAACCTTTCTGCTTAATATATTAATGAGGATCATCCAAATGAAAACAGTCAGAGACTATTTATTCAGAGCTTGTAATGGCAAAGTAGTCAGTCACCATCACTTGCTTTTAGCAAGCAGGAAAACTCATATATATATATATATATATATATGCTTTTCCATTTAGTTCATTACAGGATATATAGTTCCCTGGGCTATACTGCAAGATTTTATAGTTTATATATTTTACATATAGTAGTCAGTTCAGTTGCTCAGTCATGTCTGACTCTTTGCAATCCCATGGACTGCAGCACACCAAACTTCCTTGTCCATCACCAGCTCCCAGAGCTTGCTCAAACTCATGTCCATTGAGTCAGTGATTCCATCCAACCATCTCATCCTCTGTCATCCCCTTCTCCTGCCTTCAGTCTTTCCTAGGGTCTTCCAATGAGTCGGTTCTTCACATCAGGTGGCCAAAGGATTGGAGTTTCAGCTTCAGCATCAGTCCTTCCAGTGAGTATTCAGGACTGATTTCCTATGACTGACTGGTTGGATCTCCTTACAGTCCAAGGTGCTCTCAAGAGTTCTCCAACATCAGAGTTCAAAAGCATCAATTCTTTGGCGCTCAGCTTTCTTTACAATCCAACTGTGTATCTGCTAATCTCATACTCCTTATTTATCCCTTCCCTTCCCCTTCCCCCTTTGGTAACCATAAATTTGTCTTCTCTATCTGTGAGTCTGTTTCTGTTTTGTAATTAAGTTATTTGTATCATTTTTTAGATTCTACATATAAGTGATCAGTTCAGTTCAGTCGCTCAGTCGTGTCCGATATGTATATATCATATGATATTTGCTTTCTCTGACTTACTTCACTTAGTATGATAATCTTGAGGTCCATCCATGTTGCTACAAATGGCATTATTTCATTCTTTTTATGGCTGAGCAATATTCTGTTGTATCTATATATCATATCTTATTTACTTATTTATCTGTTGATGAACATTTAGGTTGCTTCCATATCTTGGCTATTATAAATTGTGCTGCTATGAACACTGAGGTGTATATATCTTTTCAAATTAAAGTTTTCTCTGGACATATGTCCAATAAGTTCAGGGAGAGGTACCTGCCTAATGATGCCTACTGGAGGATGTTTTTAATTCAAGCTAAATTGACTGTACTCTTTCTGGAGAGGACCCAAGTACGGTACTCTTTGTGTGCTTTTTGCCATAGTGTCCTGGCCAGAGGTCTTGTGCTTTCTAGCTCTCATGTTCTCAACTTCATTATTGAAAACCCTAGTCAAATTTCAGCTCTCCCATACTAGGTGAATGTGAAGATTCTCACTTAACTCAAAAACAGCTGCTAAAGAACAACAGATTAAATTAGAGTCTATTTATATTTCTATGTCGAAAACAAACTTTTTTTCTCATTATGAAAGCAATGCATGCTTGTACCAAATGGAGTCTATAATTGCAAACAGCATAATACAAATTTTGTTAACTTAAATTCTTTAAAAAAGAATTTATCAGGAACGTGTCAGAGTTGTTCACAGAATCAAAGGGAGAACTGAAGACATGAATACCTGAAAAGATAGCAGCAAGGGCAGCCCCTGGAACCTGGAACTAAATGACCAATACTTCCAAGGGCTGCCTTTCAACAAATATTCACTAAACTCCAACTACACGCCTGGCACCACCCTGAGCCCAGTACAATCAAACACTATCCTTGTCCTTCAAGGGAGGAAAAGGAAGAAGGTCAAGTAAGCCTTTACCAAAGAAGAAAGGCTTAAACAGGTTTTAAGTTAGAGTTTGCTGAGTGGATCAGGGAGACAACAGCATGAATAATATGCAAAGATGTCAAAAATGATGGATGGCATATAGGGGAGACGTAGTAGTTAGGGAGGCAGGGAAGGACACTGGAGGACTTTATGTGCAGTCCCTAAAACTGAAGGGAGACTCTGGGGGCTGTGGAGGTTGGGAGTCAGGAGAAGGGTGAGGAATTCTGTCTTGACCATACCGGACAGGGATGGACCATACCTGGACAGTTGATGAAGCTGCCTCTATCTGAAGCTTCAACTACACCAAAATCACATGAGAGTCTACATTTAAGATCAAATGAAGTTGGCCTAAGACTAGCTGCGTGGTGGAAAGTGAAAGTGTTAGTCGATGAGCCGTGTCCAACTTTTTGTGACCCCATGGACTGTAGCTTGCCAGGCTCCTTTGTCCATGGAATTCTCCAGGCAAGGATACTGGAGTGCGTAGCCATTGCCTTCTCCAGGGTATCTTCCTCACTTAGGGATCGAACCCAGGTCTCCAATATTACAGGCAGATTCTAAACCATCTGAGCCACCAGGGAAGCCCAGCTTGGTGGTGGAATGATTCTAAACAGATCAAAAGACCCAGAGGTTTGATGTAAATTTGATGAATAAGAATCAAAAATGTAAAAATCTGGACAGGAAAAACAAGAATGTTCTGCGTGAACACCAGAGACAAGAGCTTAATGCTCACAGATGGACTATGTGAATTGAGTCAGCTCTGCTTTAGAGCTAGAGATGTTGCAGACATCTTTTATGTCATGAAGCATTTAGACCTAACCTTGGGTGATTAGGAAGAAAAGAGAGAAAATGGAGACATTCACTGTTGTTTTCAGTATTTACTAATGCCAGGCATTGTGCTAGGAACTTTAAACACATTATATAATTTAATCTTCAAAATGATCTTATGAGACAGATACTATTATTTTTCTCTCTTTTATAGGGGAGGAAATTAAAACACAGAAATGCTGAGGAGTGAGTAAGCTATGGAAACAAATTTGCTGGCTCTTTTAAACTTACCATGATGTGAAGAAAATAATCAGTTTTGAAATTTAGAAAGATCTGTCTAGTGATAGCATGAAAGGAATTCAGGAGAATAAGAGTATGGCAGAGACGAGGGGGTAAGCAGAGAGGTATGAATGATGAGTGAAGGTAGGGAGACTAATTAGGAGACTACTGTGGTGTTCTGGAAAAGAGATGTTTAGGATCTAAGCCACAGTGATTGCAGAAGGGATTGAAAAATAGAGATTAGAGAAAAAAAGAGAAAATAGAATTATCATTGAACTCAGTGATTTAGTGACCTCAATCCTAGCCCCGGGGACATGCCATGGCGGGGGTACTGACTCTGTGCTCAGTGAGTATGTGTGAGCAACCAAGTGTTAGGAATCTCTGTGGCACTTTGGGCCAACTATTATGAGTGAAAGAGACTTGTCATTTTGTTGTCAACCTTCAGACACACATACAGGATATGCAGACAGAGGTTGTGGGGAACAGCTCTTGAGACTGTGGGAGGAGAAACAGAAATGACATATCCCTGGGCACAGGTCCGGATAAACACTATGCTGAACCTCCAGTGTCTTCCTGCTTATCCACGGTAGAGGTTACAGAGGTAGTTATGGCAGTGGTAGCAGATCTTCAGCTTCAACGGTACGTATTTGAACCAGGTTCCTTTGGAAATTCAGTGGTCAGGATCCCTCCACAGCTCACCAAGCAACCCAAAAACAGCAAATGGATCAGGCTTTCTGATTTATTTGAGACCATTGTTCTCAAGCCTGAGTAAACCCTTGGGGATATTGGATATATCACAAGTAAGGAAACTCTTAGAAGAAAACAAACTGTCTCTTAACCACAGAATGGAAGCTCCAGCATTTAATTAGAATACGGGGGGTGGGAGGGAAATGTGACTAGCTTAGTGGAACATCAATAATAGGTTATATTTTAGGCAGAGAGCACAGCATGCACAAAATTCAAGATTCAAAAGAAAACACTGATTTGAAACTAATTAAACTAATGATATCTCTTACTTCCACAAGCAAGTTGTTCCTTCTCTTGTATTGTTTATCCTCATCAATAAACAACACATAAAATTGGAAGAGTGAGGTCAGAAAAAAATTTGAAAGCTTAAGAGGGGTTATCATTTGAGATCTTGCAAGACATGTTAAAATGCGTGTTCATTGTCATCCATTGATTCTGGAAAATTCTGAGTCATTAGCTTTCTGAATATTCTAGTTCATTCTATTCTCTGCTTTTGAACCACTGCTAGAAATATATTAGGTCTTCTTGTTCTATTCTGTATGTCTCAAATTTTTATGTTTTGTTTCTTTAGCTCTTTACACCATATTCTGTGTATTTTCCATATCAATTTAAGTTTCACAACTCTCTCCTTAGCTGGTTTAATCAGCTGTTAAACTTGTCTATATTTTTTAAAAATTCCAAATACTACATTTTTCTTTTCTAGAAATTCTATTTGTGACTTTCTCCTTCTCTTTCCTCTTCTTCTCCTCTTCCTTATTCTTCTTCCATGGAAGGTTAAGTGTTATTTTTAAAGCTGTTTGTCTTTTTCTAGTCATGTCTTTTTTTGGTCCTAATGCTTTCAATTCCTTATTATATGCCTTTATTATTTTAATGTACACTTCATTTATACTGTCTATCGAATAGCCTAGCTATTTGTGATTCTTGGGAATCTCATTTTGCTGATTATTGTTTCTCTCTTTATCAGTTGAGGCTAGTAGTTTCCCTGTGAGTCTTGTGTAGTAATCTCATGTTCACCTGGGCATCATCTCTGAGAATCCTTTGACGCCTGAGTCAAGAGTATGTACCTCCAGAGAAGTTTTTGTGTTTTCTAGGAACTCACTAAGAGCAGGCCACTTTCTTCCGTCAGCCTCACTGAGGTATAATTTACATACAATAAGATTCAGTAATCTAAAGTGTAGCATTCAATGAGTTTTGAAAAATGTAAACAGTTTTGTAATAATCACCAAAATTAAGATATAGAATATTTCATAACCTCAGAAAGTTTATTTATGCCTCCTTTCAAGTCGTCTTCTTCCCCCACACCTGACACCCAAGCAACCACTGATGTGCTTTATTTTCTTCTTATTTTTTAAACTACTTTTTAAAAATATATAATTTTATTGATTTTTTGTTTTTGGTTGCGCTGGATCTTCATTGCTGCGTGTCCTTTTCTCTAGTTGTAGCGAGCAGGGGGCTACTCTCCAGTTGTGGTGCTTGGGTTTCTCATTTCTCTGGCTTCTCCTGTAGCAAAGCATGAGCTCTAGGGGCTCAAAGCCTTCAGTAGTTGTGGCTCATGGACTCTAGAGCACAGGCTCAATAGTTGTGGCACATGGTATGTGGGATCTTCCCAGATCAGGGACTGAACCCACGTCTCTTGCACTGGCATGATTTTTTACCACTGAGTCACCAGGGAAGCCCCATTGATATTTTTATGTCACTATTTTGTTTTAATGATATGACATGAGAATGAAGCTTTGTTTTTTGCTTATGGATATCCAACAATTTCAGCACCATAAGTTGAAGATTCTAATTTTCTATTGAAATATGGGAATATTGACCTTTGAATGTTGACCATGTATGTGTCAGTCTACTCCTGAACTCTCTAGTCTGTTCTGTTTATCTATACATCTATCCTTATGGCAGTATCACACTCTTTTGATTACTTTAGCTATAATAAATCTCAAAATCAGGTCTCATGAGCTCTTCCAACTTTGTTCTTTTACAAGATTGTTTTGGCTATTCTGGATCCTTTGCATTTCTTTATTAATTTAGAACTTGCTTGTCAGTTTCTACATAAAGTTTACTGAGGGACTTCCTTGGTGGTCCAGCAGTTAAGACTCTACACTTTCAACGCAGGGGGTATGGATATGGGTTCAATCCCTTGTTGGGAACTAAGAATCTGCATGCTGTGGGGCCAAAAGAAAAAAAGTTTGCTGAGATTTTCTTTGGTATAACATTGAATCTATAGATCAATTAGATGAGAGTTAAGTCTTAACAATATAGCTTTTTCTAATTTATTATGAACAAAGTATATCTCTTTATTTACTTAACAATCTTCAATTTTTCTTAGAACAATTTTTATAATTTTCAGAATACAAAATCTTGCACATATTTTGTTAAGCACGGAGTCCTAACCACTGAACTGCCAAGGAATTCCCTTTCATGATTTTTATTCTATTGTAAATTATATTTAAAAATTTTAATTTCCAATTGATAATAAAAAAATACAACTAATTTTTGTGTACTGACCTTATATCCTGAGAGCTTGTTGAAATCACCTATAGAGCTAGTACTTTTTTGTAGATTCCTTAGTATTTTCTGTATAGATTATTATGTTACTCATAGATCACTTTTTATGTTAAATTCTAATTTGGAGTTCCCAGACAGATACTAACATATTAGTGGTACACATTCAAACTTCAAATCTAGTGAAATCAGGTCAAGCTAGTAGTTATAAATTAAAAAAGAATGCTTCCTTTTTACTTTCCAGATCCCAGACCAAGACAGACAAGCTTTCTTGTCCTTTCCCTATGCCAGAGAATTTTTTCTTACTTCACCTGTCACTTACAGTAGCCTTTGAAAGTCTTGACTTTATTTATCAGACTTAATTCCAGCTCCCTACCTCATGAGATGTCAAGTCCTTTTTAAAATCCTAAGCCCATTATTACCATAGTGGGAAAACCACCTCTAACCTTAGGATAGGACTGCCTTAGTAAGAGCTTACTTGCTTAAGGCTCTGGTTTTACCTTTGTTTTTGGCTCCCAGCTATCAGTTATCCACTGATTGCTACATTACAAACAACACAAAAAATAATGGCTTCATACAGCTATGATTGATTATATCTCACACTTCAGTGGGTTGAATGAGGGTTCCTCCTGCTCATTTTGCCTGGGGTCAATGATGAATCAGCTGGAGGGTCCAAAATGTTCTCACTTTCATGATTAACAGTCAGTGCTGGCTATTGGTTTGTGCATTTCAGGGTTTGTTGTTTTTTTTTTTTTTTCCTTTTCTTTCTGGTTGCGCTGTCTTTGTTGCTGCACACAGGCTTTCCGTAGTTGTGGCGACCAGGGCTATTCTCTAGCTGTGGTGCTTGCGTTTCTTGTTGCGGTGGCTTCACTTATTGGAGAGCATGCGCTCTAGGCTTTCAAACTTCAGCAGTTGCAGTACAGGGCTCTAGTTGTGGTGAACAGGCTTAGTTGCCCCATGGCATGGGATCTTCCTGGACCAAAGATCAAACCCGAATTGGTAGGTGGATTTTTAACCACTGGACTGCCAGAGAAGTCCTACGTCTCAACTTCTCATCCTCCACTAGGTTAGACCAATTTTCTTACATGGCAGTCTTAGAGCAGTGTTAAAAAAAGTGCAAAAAGTATTATAAGACCTAACCTTGGAAGTTGTATAATATGTTTTTACTATATCTTATTGGTTACATGCAGAGAAGGCACTAGTCACCCACTCCAGTACTCTTGCCTGAAAATCCCATGGACAGAGGAGCCTGGTAGGCTGCAGTCCATGGGGTCGCTGAGAGTCGGACACGACTGAGTGACGTCACTTTCACTTTCATGCATTGGAGAAGGAAATGGCAGCCCACTCCAGTGTTCTTGCCTGGAGAATCCCAGGGGGAGCCCGGTGGTTTGCTGTCTGTGGGGTCGCACAGAGTCGGACATGACTGACTCGACTTAGCAGCAGCAGCAGCAGCAGCAGCAGCAGCATTGGTTACATGGCATTATATAACGTAGAATTTGACCAGTCTTTGTCCCTGGTTCCTAGGAGAAAGGCTGTAAATCCTTGGTACTTCCTAAGTACTAATGTTTTTGTTATTTGTGACTTCCTTGGGTACCATCTTAATCTATGTAAACACTGGTGTGTGTGTGCTCAGTGTGTCCAACCCTATGGACTGTAGCCTACCAGGCTCCTCTGTCCATGGGATTTTCCAGGCAAGAGTACTGGAGTGGGTGACCTGTGCCTTCTCTGCATGTAACCAATAGGATATAGTAAAAATTTCTCAGGCAAGAATACTGGACTGGGTTGCCATTTCCTACTCCAGGGAATCTTCCCAACCCAGGGATCAAACCTGCATCTCCTGAATTGGAGGCAGATTCTTTACCACTGAGCCACCTGGGAAGCCCCATGTTAGTCTTATCTTTTGTCTCATAACATAGACCATCTTAGTCTGTGCTATGAGATAAAATGACTCAGGATGAGACTAGTCACAAGAAAGACCCAACTATATGATTAAGTAAGAAGTTGGGACTTTGAGCCAGTGCAATCTCCAGAAAAGAGAGAGGGGCTGAACACTGAATTTAATCACAAGGCTAATGATTCAGTCAATCATGCTCACATAAAGAAACCATGGTGAAGATTCTAGACATCAAATCCTAGTTAAGCTTCCTGGTTGGTGAATATACTGACTTGCCAAGAGGGTGAGACACCCTGATTCTACAAGGAGAAGTTATGGAAGTGCTGAGTTCAGATCCCTCCCAGACTGTGTCTTTTGTGTTTCTTCATTTGGCTGGTTCTGAATTGTATCCTTCATAACAAACTGTCATTGCAAGTATAGAGCTTTCTCAAATTTTATGAGTCATACTAATGAATTACTGAATCTGAGAGTTCATGGGAACCATTCATATTTGTAACTAGTTGGTCAGAAATGCAGATGGCTCGAGGACCCCACTTGCAGCTGGTATCTAAAGCCAAGAGTAGTCTTTTGGAGATCACAACCTTTAAGCCGTGGATTCTGACCATAATGCCAAATAATTAGCATTAGAATTGAACTGTATTGAAGCACACCAGTTGGTGTCAGAAGACAAGAGCAGTCTAGGTATAAAGGGTGAGGGATAAGATCATCTCTTGTGTGCTGCTGCTGCCGCTAAGTCGCTTCAGTTGTGTCCGACTCTGTGCGACCCCATGGACTGTAGCCCACCAGGCTCCTCCATCCATGGGATTTTCCAGGCAAGAGTACTGGAGTGGGGTGCCCTTGCCTTCTCTGCATTTCCTGTATACACAGCAACAAAATCACACTGCAAGGGAAAAAGCATACTGGGATAAGAGGAATTTATGGCCATTAAACTGTAGATCTTTACTTAAAAGAATGTTTGTTTTATTCTATCCAGCCTTCTAGATGTTTTATAGGAAGATTTTTCCAGTTATCAGTTCACAGTATTACCAAAGAAAGAATCTATCTTTATCAATTACTGTATAGTCTCAAGTGTGATAGAGGCTAACAAGGAAAGGCTGAAAAGAAAAACCCTGCTGGTAGCCCAGAAAGACTCATTTGAGAAAAATCAAGAGAATAGTTAGAGAAGATGATGGGATAGTAAGTACAGTTAAATGTATGAAAATAGTGAATTATCTAGGAGGCTGGGATGGAGTATTGATTTTGAGCTTAAAAAAAAAAAGTAGAAAATAAAGAAGATATATAGCCGAAACAAAAAGACTGTAAGATATTCAAGGCCATAAATATACTTTCTGGAAAGAAAATTCCTACAAGAAAGATACTTCTCTATTCAGCAGAAAAAAAAAAAAAAGAGAGAGAGAGAGAAATGATTCAAAATATTGTCTTTTTGGACTTCCCTGGTGGTCCAGGGGTTAAGAATCCACCTGCCATTACAGGGGACACTGGTTGCTGCAGGGCAACTAAGCCCGTGTGCCACAACAGCTGAGGCCACATGCTGCAGTTACTGAAGCCCACACGCTCCAGATCCTGTGGTCTACAAGAGAAGCCCTCACACCACTAGAGAGCAGCCCCTGCTCACTGCAACTAGAGAAAGCCATTACGCACAGCAACGCAGATCCAGCACAGCCAAAAATAAATGAATAATTAAGTTTTTAAAATCTGTGGGATAGGCCTGAGACACCGCCCAGAGGTGGGAAGGGTGAAGAATCACAGCATGCTGGCAAGGAGCAATTAGAGAAAAACAAAACTATTATCTGCTGTACATCACTGAGTTTAGCCCATTTGATAAACTGATTAAATAAACAGTAATTTTTTTAAAAATTACTGTCTTTTTTACAAACAGAAATAAAAATTCACTGAAGACTGATATTCTTTACACTGTCATGTTTATACAGTGCTGTTCTTCAATTTCAAGTCACATACACACAGTCAGTTAATCTATAACATAGGAAGCAAGAATTACAGTGGAGAAAAGACAATCACTTCAATAAGTAGTACTGGGAAAACTGGACAGCTACATGTAAAATAATGAGATTAGGACATTTACTCACACCATAAACAAAAAATTGTATAAACCCAAAATGGATTAAAGACCTAAATGTAAAACCCGAAGCCATAGAACTGCTAGAGAAAAACATAGGCAGAACTCTCTTTGACATGAGTTGAAACAATATTTTTTTTGGATCTGTCTCTTAAGGCAAAAGAAATAAAAGTAAAAATAAACAAATGGCACCTAATTAAAGGCTTTTGCACAGCAAAGGAAATCATCAACAAAATGAGAAGACAACCTATGGGAATGGGAGAAAATATTTGCAAATGATATAACCAACAAGAGGTTAATATCCAAAATATATAAACAGTTCGTACAGATGAAAATCAAAAAGAAACAATCCAATAAAAACAATGGGCAGAAGTTTTGGATAGACATTTTTTCAAAGAAGACATACAGATAGCTAACAGGCACATGAGAAGAAACTCAACACCGCTAATTATTAAAGAAATGCAAATCAAAACAACAAGATATCACCTCATACCTTCAGAGTGGCTATCATCAAAAAGCTTACAAATAATAAAAATTGGCAAGAGTTTGGAGAAAAGGGAATGCTTGTACACTGTTGGTGGGAAAGTGAATTGATATAGCCACTGTGGAAAACAGTATGGAGGTTCCTCAAGAAACTAAAATGGAAGCAGCATATGATCCAGCAATTTCACTCCAAAGTGTGTGGGAAAAAATGAAAACATTAATTTGAAAAGATACATAGACCCCAGTGTTCACAGCAGTACTATTTATTAACATGATAACCAAGATATGGAAGCAACCCAAGTATCCATTAACAGACAAATGGATTTAAAAAAAGATGAGGTTTATATATATAATGGAATGTTAGCCATAAAAAAGATCGAAATTCTGTTACTTACAGCAATGTAGATGGGCCTTGAGAATATTATTCTTAGTGAAAGTAGTCAGAGAAAGACAAATATGTATGATGTCACTTATGTGGAGCCTAAAAAAATAAAACAAATGTACTTAGCAAAACATACATAGAAAACAAACTACTGGTTACCAGTGAGGGGCCCAAGGAAGAGGGGCAAGACAGAGGTATGGGAATGAGAGACACAAACTGTTTAATTCTATATATAAAATAGATAAGCAACAAGGATATATTGTATAACACAGAAAATTATAGTCATTACCTTGTAGTAACTTTAAGTGGAGTATAATCTGTAAAAATACTGAATCATTATGATGTAAATCTGAAACTAATATATAGAAAATCAATTATAATTCAATTTAAAAAATAAATCAAGGCACAGATATAGTCCTAAAATTGGAGTAACTCCAGTATTTTGGTCATCTGATGTGAACAGCTGACTCATTGGAAAAGTCCCTGATGCTGGGAAAGATTGACGGCAGAAGGAGAAGAGGGCATCAGAGGATGAGGTGGCTGGACAGCATCACCAATGCAATGAACATGAACTTAGACAAACTCCGGGAGATGGTGAGGGACAGGAAGGCCTGGAGTGCAGCAGTCCATGGTGTCACAAAGAGTCAGACATGACTGCGCGACTGAACAACAGTAATCTAGTTATGCAATTTTTTTTCCTATTGCCAGTTGTTTTGTTATTTTTTCATTTAGTTTTAGGCTGCACAGCACGTGGGATCCTAGTTCCCCAGCCAGGGATGGATCCTATGCCCCCCTGCAATGGAGGTGCAGAGTCTTAACCACTGGACTTCCAGGGAAGTTCCTTCCTGTTGTTTGTTAGCTTTTAAAAAATTCATTTCAGCTCCACAATGGGTTTTAGCAATGTCATGTAAACTTTTACAACTGTTGTCAAATTCCTGAAGCACCTATCAGGTTTCTTTCGTGTATGTAGTGCAAGATCACAGAGCATCTGACTATTCCTTGTTCAGTGACAAACCTTTAAAACTTTGCATTGTCAACATTCATCAACAGTTTGCAGAGGGAGCGTTCCAGGAAGCCATTCCTACACTGAGACAATTGCAATAAGTTAACTGTACATAAAAGTGATTGCAAACCACATAAACGTATTTTGCTAAATCTAAATTGCTTTTTTTGTTGTTTTTGGTTGGTTGTTTTGGTTTGTCTGGCTTTGTTTTCATTTTGTTTTGTTTCTTACTGCGTCATGCAACTTGTGGGATCTTAGTTCCCCACTTGGGGATGGAACGTAGGCCCTCCACAATGAAAGCACAGAGTCCTAATCACTGAACCTCCAGGGAATGCCCCATTGCTAAACCCAAATTAAATGTACCAAACCCAACTTCCCCTCAGCCAGATATCCCAGAATGCCTAAGGACACTCCAGTGTCTCTCAGAAAAGTGGTATGGAAGGGTAGTCACAGTGGATAGAGGCAATTGTCTAAATCTATTGTGGTTAAAAACTGCGAATTTTACAAACTCTTATGACTGTGTGACTTCACTAGGGTCCTTCCCAGCGGGTACTGAAATTTAAACTTCATTAGTTTCATAGTAAATCCATATCTACCTACCTCTCTGAGTTGTTGACAGCAGTAAACAAGATATTGAGGGTGAAAACTATAAATAACTACACATAAGTAAAATGATGACAATAATGTATTAGCTTCAGTTCAGTTCAGTTCAGTCACTCAGTCATGTCTGACTCTTTGCGACCCCATGAATCGCAGCACGCCAGGCCTCCCTGTCCATCACCAACTCCCAGAGTTCACTCAGACTCACGTCCATTGAGTCAGTGATGCCATCCAGCCATCTCATCGTCTGTCGTCCCCTTCTCCTCCTGCCCCCAATCCCTCTCAGCATCAGAGTCTTTTCCAGCGAGTCAACTCTTCGCATGAGGTGGCCAAAGTACTGGAGTTTCAGCTTTAACATCATTCCTTCCAAAGAACACCCAGGACTGATCTCCTTTAGAATGGACTGGTTGGATCTCCTTGCAGCCCAAGGGACTCTCAAGAGTCTTCTCCAACACCACAGTTCAAAAGCTTACCTCAGTCTAAGCTTTGTCCACTATATTTATGCCTGGCAATACCTGTAGCCTGATGGGAAGAGCTGAAAGAATCCTATTTGCCAGAAAGCAGAAGGAGTTCCTAGTGAAAAAATTTATCCTAAGTGAAAAGCCAGGATTGAACATATTTGGTTCAGTAACAAAGCTCTTGGTGGCTACAGTAAGAGGTGATTATTGTCTAGCCATGAGCACCATGTCTCATTCCTTTGTGGGAGTCAGTTGAGGGGTGCATCATGAATACGTACTAAAGTATCTATTTCACTGAAATAACCTTGCAAGTCATTGAGCCAAGGAAATTTTGTTAGAAAACTTACCAAAACTTCAGTCCAGAACTCAAAATTTTTAAATTCAGAGCAATAGCCTCAAATATTAAAACAGGTCAGTTGACCGAATAATAAAATATCTTTAATTCTGCCTATGCAGTTTCACATCCAAATACAATAAGAAGCTATTTTAAAAATAATTTTTATATAATTTTATTTATTTATATTTGGCTTGCTGAATCTTTATTACTGCATGGGCTTTTCTCTAGTTGTGGCGAGCCAGGGCTACTCTAGTTGATAAAAAGAATTTTTTTTTTGTCAGTTTGTAACACTGTCCCATTTCTCCTGGGTCTTATGTCAAGACAGTGCATTTCAGAGTTGACATGACTGGATAAATACTGGGAAAAGGAAAGAAGAGAGCAACTGATTCTGTATTTAAAAAAATTTTAAATAATATTGTAAACATCTAATTCTGCTATACATTGTTGATCTTAATTTCTCCTATGTCTGGAATGGTGTCAGATACAATACTGCGAAAAGTTTAATACTTTGTTGTGTCCTGTAAAGTGTCTCCTGCTGCTGCTCCTCTACTTCTGTACATCGCTTTACTAATGTATGGGAAATGTATGACAAATATTCACTTCTAGTGAAACAGCAGAACCATGCCTAGGGAAGACACCAGTGGTACAGCCCAAGATTAAAATTTATATTGTTAGCTAGTCAGGCAGAGACACATAATCCAGAATTTTTTTAATCAATTGGACAAGTATTGATTGAGTGCCATCGGTGCCTGGCACTGTTCTAAGCATTTGAGATACATGATGCACAATATGAACACAGATTTCTGCCCTCAAATGGCTTGTAATCTAGCAGAATGTACACAACAGTACCTTGCTTCAAGTTAGTGTCATCTCTCCAGACTCACAACAGAGTAAGGGTTTGGAAAGGGTCCCTCTAACTCTTTGCACTAGGGCTTCCTAAGTGGCCCAGTGGTAATAAAAGAATCTTTCCTGCAAGTGCAGGAGACTCAGGAGACGTGGGTTCAATCCCTGGGTCAGGAAGATCCCCTGGAGAAGGAAATAGCAACCCATTCCAGTATTCTTGCCTGGGAAATCCCATGGACAGAGGAGCCTGGAAGGCTACAGTCCATGGGATCTCAAAGAATTGGACGAGACTGAGCATGCACTCTTTTCATGTCAGCTTCTCCGGTGCTCAGTGGACAGGGGTTCTTCCATCTAAGTCCACAGACCCACTCTATCAATAAAGAAGAAACATCCTCTCCTTTGTGTGCTAAGCCACTTCAGTGTCTGACTGTGACCCCATGGACTGTAGCCTGCTAGGCTCTTCTTTGCATGGGATTCTCCAGGCAAGAATACTGGAGTATTTCTTCCAGCATTTCCTCCTCCTCTTGGGATAGGCGATCTTCCCAATCTTAGAATTGAACCAGTGTCTCATACGTCTCCTTTGGCAGACAGACTCTTTACCACTAGCACCACCTGGGAAGCCTAATCCTCCCATTTAGCCCCACCCTTTCTTTTCATAACCTCTCATGTCACTTGCACCCTTTTCCCATGATCTTACATCTTCTTCTCTACCTCCGGCACAGGCTGTTCCCCTTTAGATGAGACCTGGACTGTGTCAAATCCTATCAGTGGAGTATATAAAATCAGACCTTTCACATTGCAAAAACTGAACTCCCTCATGTGTTAATATTCTGAGGGGGTCTCTGTCTGTCCCTCTGCATTCAGTAACACTGCCAAATGCTCCTTCTGTTCCCCATGGTATGTGCTCTGCCCCAAGAAGGGAAAACACACAGGGAGGAAAAGGATGTCTGTCTTGTCACACTAACAGTGAGAGAATCCGAGATGCAGATAGGGTACAGAAATGAAGTATCTAGAAGATAATAGTTTTCTGTTTTATTATATGAAAAAAAATACTGTGTTGTAAAATTTGAACTTATTACTATATATTGAATATTATTTATTAAAATGTGAATGGTTTTGATTTTTAAGATTAAAAAGGTCAAACCTTTGAAAATTACATTTAAATAATCAGTTCTGATGCTAATGGAGAGGTTTTTTCTTCCAACAAATTGGCGGATACCTTGGGAACTTTGTGTTTGTGTCAGGAGAGAAGTGTATAAATATAAAGAATACTGCTTTGGTGCTATTTTCAACAAGATAAACCTTTGGAGGAGATCTTTCCTTTCCTTTCTTTCAATAATCTTTTCTTTCTCTGGAAATTGCTGTTGGTCTCCCGATTCATTAGTGGTGGCTCATCTAGAAGTATGTTTTAGACATGACCCTGCCCACCTGGCCCCAGCTGATGAGACCAGTTATGGACACCTGGAGAGACAAAGCATAAACAATAGACATAGTAAGTAATGAATTATTTAGTATGCTAGATGATAAGGGCTACAGGGAAAAGAAAAAAGAATTAAATGTATTGTCCTTAGCTTTTGCAATTTGAACTAAGAGCTGCTAGTTTAGTCTGGGCTAATCTAAGATGAAGGAGTTGTAAAAAAGATGGATGGTTCTCTTCTGCAAGTCATGTGAACTGAAAAGCAAAGAAAGGAGCCTCTTCAAAGAGCAAAGAATGAAGCAGGTATCAGAGGAAAGTCGATAGCATCCTGATAGCTCCTCAGTTCTTCTTCCATTTCTTTCTTGAGGCTTAGCTGTAATTTTGCTCTTGGGTTCCCTGGGATACCACCCTGTTTATCTATCTGCCTGCCTCTCTGCCTAGTTATTGCTTAAACTAGCTACAGTTAGTTTCTTTCATTCCTTGCAACCAAATGAATTAACTTATAGCAATAATGATGATAGTAACAGTGAGCTAACATTTATTAAGCATACACCATGTGCCAGGTACTGCGCTAAGCACTTCAGGTACTTTATTTCATTAGGTGCAGATTTTATCTGTCATGTTTTAAAAATAAATCCATTTTCCAGTCTTAAGCATTCTGAAGCTTTTTTTTGTCTGAACATACTTTGAGAAATTTTGACAAGTATGCGAAATTATGAAGAAACAGAAAGCCATATCCCATAATCCCATTAACAGGAGACAATAATGGTTAATACTTTCTCCTTGCTTATACCTAAGAAAATTCGTCATTCCCCATCATCTCCTCAATTTCATTCTGTCTTTTGTCCAGACCTCTGCTTTCCAAATTAGTAAGCTAAGATAGCACAAAAGCATGCAAATATAGTAATAACGTAATAACACAGGGAAACTTCAAATTGCCTGTTGAAGTTGGGGACTGTATCTTATCCACTTCTGCATCCTCAACATTTAATATTAAACCTGCACACAGCAAGCACTAAGTGGATCAAGGTAGCAAAACCCAGTTTGACAGAGGTTCCTAACTGGCCTCTCCAGTTGTATTCAAAGCAAAGTAAAATAAAAACCTCAATACATACAGAGATGAAATTAACTTTCATGGAAAATTCTATTCTCAGTACACCATGTGCTGGGTACTGTGCCAAGCAGTTCAGGTACTTTATCTGATTAGGTGTGGATTTTATCACATACACGTTTGGTTCAATCAGTCTCTGATTCTACACCCACATTTTGCAAATTCAAGTGTTTTTCAGATTATCAACACTGAAGCACTAGGGGTTATGTTCAAACACCAAATATTTCCCATTATGTTCACTATCCTGTTCTTCCTAAAGAATGAAAATAAAACTGTTGTATTCTAGTAATATAGTCAATTGAGTGGAAAGGAGTTTTCTGATTAAGTTTCAATTTGTCAAAAAATTCAGTTAACAAGAAACTTCCTATCTCCTGAAAATCATAATAAACCTGTATTATTAGAAGGTGAAACAGCTCTTATTAAATTTTCTACAGATTCATGTTTAATTTTCTTTAATCCCTGCACAAGTCTATGCATAATTGAACTCTGAAGAGTTTTTCCAAAACAGTATTTATCTAGTTAGTACACATTCCAAAAACTTTTCAGTTTCTGGAACTACTTGGAAAAATTCAGAAGGCAAAAGTTACACAAATTCTTGATACATTCCTTGGACAAGTAAAATGGTGCTGGTACCAGTTCTGATGTGGTTACAGTTCCAGTTATACTAGAAATTTGATGTTCTGTTACTTATTCTTACAATCTGCCAGTTATAGTAATGACATTTGATGGTTCTAAGTCAGAAAATACTGCATTGATGAAAATTCTTAGTTAATAAAGTGAACATAATGAAAAAACCAATTGATTATTAAACAACCAAACATTAACTTTAGTCCATTCACTTTTGTATAGCCTCATTTAGTACATTATATATTCTCATCCCTGTACACCTTTTAAAATTTCAGTTTTGTACTTTTCCATGTTAGCCAATGAATACTTTGAGCCAAAGCTTGGTGGAGCTGTCTGCCAAGCAAAAGTTCCATTTCTGCAGTTTCTCCATCTTAGTTGTACAATTACTTAAATATTTGCTTGCATATTATTATTTCTTAAGAATGTGAGAAAATGGGAAAATGAAAATGCAGATTCCATAGATAAATTGAGGCTCATAAACTTAATATAATTAAGAAAAATGCACTTATGGCTTTATAAATGTTCTACAAATGTTTACATTTTACATGTATAAGACATAGAACATTTATATAAATGTTCTACATTTATATTTTACATTTATATATATATAGATAGATAGATTTGGTAAACTCAGCAATGACCACAAGACTGGAAAGATCAGCTTTCGTTCCAATTCCAAAGAAGGGCAGTGCCAAAGAATGTTCAAACTACTGTACAACTGCGTTCATTTCACATGATAGTACAATTATGCTCAAAATCCTTCAAGCTGAGCTTCAGCAGTACATGAACCAAGAACTTCCAGATGTACAAGTGGCATTTAGAAAAGGCAGAGGACCAGAGATCAAATTGCCAACATCCACTGGATCATAAAGAAAGCAAGAAAATTTAGGAAAAACATCTGCTTTTGCTTCATTGATTACGCTGAAGTTTTTTCACTGCGTGGATCACAACAAACTGTGGAAAAATCTTAAAGAGATAGGAATAGCAGACCACCTTACCTGTCTCCTGATAAACCTGTATGCAGGTCAAGAAGCAACAGTTAGAACCTCACATGGAACAACTGACTGTTTCAAAATTGTGAAAGGAGTACGACAAGGCTGTATACTGTCACCCTGCTTGTTTAACTTATATGCAGAGTACATCAGGCAAAATGCTGGGCTGGATGAGTCACAAGCTAGTATCAAGATTGTCAGGAGAAATATGAACAACCTCAGATTGCAGATGTACCACTCTAATGGCAGAAAGTGAAGAGGAACTAAAGAGCCTCTTGATGAAGGTGAAAGAGGAGAGTGAAAAAGTTGGCATAAAACTCAACATTCAAAAAATTAAGATCATGACATCTAGTCCCATCTCTTCATGGAAAATAGATGGGGGAAAAGTGGAAACAGTGACAGATTTTATATGCTTGGTCTCCAAAATCACTGTAGATGGGGACTGCAGTCATGAAACTAAAAAACACTCTCTCCTTGGAAGAAAAACTATGACAAACCTAGACAGTGTATTAAAAAACACTGACATCACTTTTTTAAATTTATTTTTTAGTTGAAGGATAATTGCTTTACAGAATTTTGTTGTTTTTTGTCAAACCTCAACATGAATCAGCCATGCTGCTGCTGCTAAGTCACTTCAGTCGTGTCCAACTCTGTGCAAATCCATAGACGGCAGCCCACCAGGCTCCCCTGTCCCTGGGATTCTCCCGGCAAGAACACTGGAGTGGGTTACCATTTCCTTCTCCAGTGCATGAAAGTGAAAATTGGAAGTGAAGTCGCTCAGTCGCGTCTGACTCCTTGTGACCCCATGGACTGCAGCCTACCAGGCTCCTCCATCCATGGGATTTTCCAGGCAAGCGTACTGGATGGGTTGCCATTGCCTTCTCCGAATCAGCCATAGGTATACATATATACCCTCCGTTTTGAACCTTCCTCCCATCTCCCTCCCCATCCCACCCCTCTAAGTTGATACAGAGCCCCTGTTTGGGTTTCCTGAGACATACAGCAAATTCCTGTTGGCTATCTATTTTACATATGGTAATGTAAGTTTCCATGTTACTCTGTCCATACATCTCACTCTCTTCTCCCCTCTCTCCTTGCCCATAAGTCTATTCTCTATGTCGGTTTCTCCATTGCTGCCCTGCAAATAAATTCTTCGGAACCATTCTGTATATATGCGTAAAAAACACTGACATCACTTTTAAAAAACAAAAACATCACTTTGCTGACAAATGTCCATATAGTCAAAGCTATGATTTTTCCAGTGGTCATGTATGGATGTGAGAGCTGGACCTTAAAAAAGGCAGAGTGCCAAAGAATTGATGCTTTTGAACTGTGGTGGTGGAGGAAATTCCTGAGAGTCCCTTGGACAGCAAAGAGATCAAACCAGTCAACTCTGAAGGAAATCAACCCTGAATATTCATTGGAAGGATTGATGCTGAAGCTGAAGCTTCAATAATTTGGCCACCTGATGCAAAGAGTCAACTCACTGAAAAAGACCCTGATGCTGCGAAAGATTGAGGGCAGGAGGACAGGTGGGCAACATGAATGATTAGATAGTATCACCAGCTCAATGGACATGAATCTGAGCCAACTCCTGGAGAAAGTGAAGGATAGTGAAGCCTGGCATGCTGCAACCCATGGGTTTGCAAAAAATTGGACATGACTTAGCAAGGGAACAACATATACAGAACAATTATATATAAACATCTATCTATCTATATAACACTTATATATAAATGTTCTACAAATTTTCTCTTTCAAAAATAAGCAAATGTTAGGTCCAAAAATAAGAGTGATGAAATTTGTCTTACAGAAGGTAAAATGCTTTTACTTCTTTACAGCTACTAACCCACTTTAGGACAGATTTTACATATGGCTGGTATATGATTTCCTAAGGCTGTTGTAACAAAGTACCATCAGTGCAGTGGCTTACAACAGAAATTCATTCTCCTCTTGTTCTGGAGACTGGAAGTCTGAAATCAGGGTGTCAGTAGGGTGATACTCTTTCTGAAGGCTGAAGGGAAGAATCTTCCCTTGCCTCTTTCCTTAGTTCTGGTGTTTGCTGGAAATCCTTGGCACTCCTTGGCTTGCAGCTTCTTGACTCCAATCTCTGCCTCTTTAATCCCCTGGCCTTCTTCCCGGCCTGTCTTTTTTATAACACCAGCCATTGGACTTAGGGCCCACCCTAATCCAGTATGACTTCGTTTGAACTAATTACATCTGCAAAATCCTTACTTCCAAATAAGGTCATGACCTGAGGTTCCAAGTAGACATTGATTTGGAGGGCACTATTTGACCCAGTCTGGTAGCTTTGGTGGCTCAGTAATAAAGAATCTGCCTGCCAATGCAGAGATGCAGGTTCGATCCCTTGTCTGGGGAAGATCCCCAGAGGAAGAAATGGCAACCCATCCATTATCCTTGCCTGGAAAATCCCATGTACAGAGGAGGCCGGCAGGCTAGTCCATGGAGTTACAAACAATCAGACACAACTTAGCGACAGAACAACAAAATTGACCCAGTCAAGCTAGTTTCGTGGATCATGGTTAAGATTTCATGAAGTCCAATTGATATTTCTAAATCAGGTCATATTTGGTATTTAAAGTTCAGAAATTTACTCACATTAGTTCAAGTGAGATTTTACTGTAAGGAAACAACGCTTATGTGGAGTCCAAGAAAAATTGAACAGTTGGGACAAAAATTAGGACAGCTCTGTTTTCCTTAGCATACTCTTATGTAGAAAGCTGAAGACTTTTACTGTTTTACATTGATATAATTCAGCTAAAAGTTCCATCTGTTGCTAAGTTTTAGTTCACAGCCTCTCATGATATTTTGTTTGGCTCAGCTCAGTCACTTCAGGCTCAGTCAGCTGTTGGGGAGGAGGGGCATGGCGGGGCAGGGTACAGAGAGAGGAGGGAAAGAGAAAGACAGGAAATATATAGGGCTATGATAGGAACAACTCTTAAAAGAGTTTGCAGGAGGGAGGCAATGATTATCCCCTCTAAATATTTCCATAAATGAATCTCTTCTGCCTTTACCTTAAAGTATTTGTCATAAGTTTACTTTCCTATATATTTTAGTCATATAAAACATTAAGAGGTTGGAATGCCAGACTTCATAATGAAAATACACTTTAATGTGATTATTGAAAGTTTAATTACCTTGACAATTCTTTCAATTTTATAATCACTTATCATCCAAATACTAGCAATTTAAGGAAAGGCTGCAAAGTGGCATTCGTGTAAAATATAATTCCAAATAATTTTTCATTTTGCTACCACCATTAGAAAAAAAAATATCATGGAGACAGAATTTCTTTGACTCTGGGGGATATGATTTTTTAAATTATTATTTTTTAATTAATTCACTTATTTTTGTCTGTGCTGGGTCTTTGTTGCTTTGCCAAGCTTTCTGTGGTTGTGGCAAGCAGGGGCTTCTCTCTAGTTGTGGGGTGCAGTCTTCTCATTGCCGTGGCTTCTCCTGTCACACAGCATGGGCTCAAGGGTGCACAGCCTCAGTAGTTGTGGTGAATGGGCTCAGTAGTTGCAGTTCACAGGCTCTAGAGCACTGGCTCAGTAATTGTGGTGCACGTGCTTAGTTGCTCTGAGGCACGTGGGGTCCTTCGGGACCAGGAGACTGAACTGGAATCTCCTGCAGTTAGCAGGTGTGTTCTCTACCATTGAACCAACAAGTAAGCCCTGGGGGATAAAATTTCTTTTTAATATTAAAGTGCAATATAAAATTTCTTATGCTTGTCTTTTTTCTCTCTGGATTTCAGCTTCCCTGAATAAGATTAATCATAACACTTGGTAACAGAGGAACAAAAGATCAAATTGCCAACGATCATAGAAAAAGCAAGAGAATTCCAGAAAAACATCTATTTCTGCTTCACCGACTATGCTAAAGCCTTTGTGTGAATCACAACAAACTGGAAAAAATTTTTTTTTTGATCATAAGAAAGAATTTATTGCAAATGTAGTGGCAAATACACTGAGAATAGTTATCATTAAAAATAAATTAGAAAATTACACATGTTTAAAGTATGTGCTTTTTCCCCACCACCTTTACATTATAACTAGTACCAACATTTTAAGTACTGAAATACTTAACGGGATGGTCCATTTTCACATAATTTCATGACTCTCTTCCAAAGCAGTTGATCATGAATTGCAGTTTCAATTATTATTCTCTGTTTTTATCAACTCAGTAATGATCTGGAGAATCTTGTCATTTTCAAGAGACATCTTAGGGTTTTCAAGTTTTTTTTCTTAAAACAGAATCAATGAGAACTCGTAGCTGCTTGAAAATGACAGCTATCTTAACAGGTGCCTGAAAATAGATCCAGCCATCAACAGAGATAAGGCATTCCCGGTGCTGAACTTCTATATGACCACCAAAAAGTAAAACTGGAAAAGGGTTTATTAGGGTAGTTTCCCTCAAATACACTCGGGCATATCGTATCTTCTCCTGGTATAAAAGCCATCCATAAATCTGCAAATCTTGATTTATTGAGGATGGATGTATTTGTGCTTTGCCTTGGGCTGTCTCCACAATGCAAGCCAATTTTTCTGTAATATCAACTGATTTTGTATAGATTATCTTCCCCACGTTGTCATACAGTCCAGCAGTAAGTATAGCTTTAAGAAGGGCAATTTCTTGGAAGGAAAGGGTCTATGTGGCTCTGTTTCCTTCAAAGCTGTTAGAAGTTGTAGATGATAAAAATCCTGCTGCTTTAGCCAACTTGATTAACTCCTGCTTTACATCCTCTAGGGTTAACAGTGATGTTCTATTAAAAAAGTTCTTCGGCAATATGCTATTTCAGAACGACAGCCTCCTTCCTGCCATGCTTTTATCCATCCCAGGTATGCATTGTAGATCATCAGATGATCTGAATCTGCCATGGCCAAGGCTGATTTTGCACGATCTGCTTCATCTTTTCGACCAGTTCGTGTGGTAAAGGAGACTTCTCTGTCATAACTGCAGCTACTGTTGCCACTGGATCCAGGCAGCCAAAAATGACGCCAAAAATAAGCATCTTGCCAATCTTGACATTCACAGGCAGAGCTGCAAGGTGTTGGCCCAGTGGAGTCAGTTTAGGCTCATTTAGTTCACAAGCTCCAATTTTTCACAGTAAATTCATTGCATTGCTGATTACTTGAAGTTGAGGAGGATCTAAAGCTTTGGAGAGGAAATCTTTAGGAAAACCAAGATTGCATTTCATAATATGAAGACATAATTCCTCCAAAGGCATGCACAAGATTTCAGGGACAGAATAGTCCATAAAGCCTTCAAATCTTTCTCTTGTGTACATGCAGAAACAGAAGCCATCTCTGACCTGCCCAGCTCTCCCCTGGCACTGCAGAGCACTAGCTTTGCTGACAAATGTCTCGACCAAAGAACTCATCTGACTGCTCTCATGATACTTATTTTCTTTTGTTCTTCCAGTATCAGTTACAAACACAACATCTGGAATAGTGATACCTATCTCTGCAATATTTGTTGCCAAAACAATCTCCCTGACTCCTTGAGGAGGAAGTGTGAATGCTGCAGCTTGATAAGAGATAGAAATACCAAACCACCTCACCTGCCTCCTGAAAAACCTGTATGCGGGTCAAGAAGCAACAGTTAGAACTGGACATGGAACAACGGACTGGTTCCAAATTGGGAAAGGAGTGCCTCAAGGCTGCACACTGTCACTCTGCTTATTTAACTTATATGCAGAGTACATCATGTGAAATGCAGGGCTGGATAAAGCACAAACTGGAATCAAGATTGCCAGGAGAAATATCAACAACCTCAGATATGAGGATGACACCACCCTTATGGCAGAAAGCAAAAAAGAACTAAAGAGCCTCTTGATGAAGGTGAAAGAGGAGAGTGAAAAAAGCTGGCTTAAAACTCAACATTGAAACAACGAAGATCATGGCATTTGGTCCCATCACCTCATGGCAAACAGATGGGGAAACAATGGAAACAGGAAAGATTTTGTTTTCTTGGGCTCCAAAATCACTGCAGATGGTAACTGTAGCCACAAAATTAAAAGATGCTTCTCCTTGGAAGAAAAGTTATGACAAAACTAGACAGCATATTAAAAAGCAGAGACTTGACTTTGCCTACAAAGGTCAGTTTAGTCAAAGCTTTGGTTTTTCCAGTAGTCATATATGGATGTGAGAGTTGGATCATAAAGAAGGGTGAGCACCGAAGAATTGGTGCTTTTGAACTGTTGTGTTGGAGAAGACTCTTGAGCGTCCCTTGGACAGCAAGGAGATCAAAGCAGTCAATCCTAAAGGAAATTAGTCCTGAATATTCATTGAAAGGACTGATGCTGAAGTTCCAATACTTTGGCCACCTGATTCGAAGAACTGACTCCCTAGAAAAGACCCTAATGCTGTGAAAGATTGAAGGCAGGAGGAGAAGCAGATGACAGAGGGTGAGACGTTTGGATGGCATCACCAACTCAATGGACATGAGTTTGAGTAAGCTCCAGGAGTTGGTAAAGGACAGGGAAGCCTGGTGTGCTGCAGTCTATGGGGTCATAAAGAGTCAGACATGACTGAGCTACTGAATATTATTTGGGTGATAAACACATACCTTATTGGCCCATGGATTGCCCTCATTGATTCATCCATCCATTCACCTATCACATAATGAACATATATGAAGCCACCACTACACCCAAGAAGAAAGCTTTAACAAGAACATATATATCTTTCATTTTCCCATGTGGTCTTACAGTGTTCCCTGGTTTCCCTTGTACTCTAGGGGTAACCAACATCTTGAGCCTTGCTTTTGAACTTTATAAACAGGTTATCATATTATGTCACTAAGATTTACCCAAGTTGTTTATATCTGTAGTTTCTTTTGTATTTGAAAATATTTAGTGTTAGTTTGTTAAATAATACTTAATTTTGATAAAAACAATTTTAAGAAAGCTAATATAATTAATGATACAGGTCAGCTTTCACACTTTAAATTTAAAAGAGAGCACATCAAGCCAAAATATCAGACAGGATTCAAATAAAGTCTTTAAATTACCATGACAAACAAGTTAATCATTAACATCTTGATCATACTAAGCCAAAATGATTCAGACTTTATATTTTTAGTCATCAGTGAAACATGTAAAATTCATTTCATTCACCACAGATAGATACGGTATTATCCTGTGCCTATATATACTTGTTCTAGCCAAGCTGTCAGTGATATCTAGAAAGACTCTAAAATAAAATACCATTTTTTGTTTCACACTAATTATGACATATCATTAAAACTTCTCTGGGACCAGAGGTACATGGAAGTTTCAAATTTGTAATCTGTGAAATTACTCAGGATAAACTTAGCTAGTTACATTTTAAATTGAAAAGCAAAGAATTTCAGATAAATAGAAAACACATGTTTATCAAATCTGCTTTAAATGTCTTAGATATTTTTCCATCTTTTCTGTTGGTATTTTTACCTTCATTCAGTTTAACTATGAATGGCTTTAGTCTCCTATTACCCCAGTTCATCCTTTGAAACTGCCACTCTGTTCAGCCTCTGCAGTATTTAGTGTGAACACAGTTTAACCTCTACCCTCACCTTCTGTCAAGCACTCCTACAAACTCTGTTTTCTAGAACTGCACTGTCCACTATAGCAACCACTAGCCACATATCGCTGTTTACGTGACAGTGAAGTCGTTCAGTCATGTCCGACTCTTTGTGACCCCATGGACACCAGGCTCCTCCGTCCATGGGATTTTCTAGGCAAGAGTACTGGAGTGGGTTGCCATTTCCTTCTCCAGGAAACTTCCCGACCCAGGGATCGAACCCAGGTCTCATTGTAGACAGATGCTGTACTGTCTGAGCCACCAAGGAAGTCTTAGTTTTTTTAATTAAATTAAAAATTTAGTTCTTCCATTTCATCAGCCACTATTCAGGTATTTTGTAGTTGCGTGTGGTTAGGACCTACTGAAAGTGCCGTCTATGTGGTAGCACAGAGTCGGACACGACTGAAGCGACTTAGCAGCAGCAGCAGCAGGACCTTAGTTCAAAACCTAAGTTTTTGAACAAAGCAAGTGTGGAACATTTCCATTGTTGTGGTGCCCCAGAGTTTGGATCTATAATTTCTATGTAGGAAGAATTTATGGTTGGTAAGATGATTGAAATAGGGGGTTGGGAGTTTGTCCTGAAGCTGCATTGGATGTCATTTTGTATATAGATTGTATGTTTGTACATGTGTATATGGGAGGGAATTTGTACATGTGTATATGACACAGTAGAAACAGTGTCAGACTTTGTTTTTTTGGGCTCCAAAATCACTGCAGATGGTGACTGCAGCCATGAAATTAAAAGGCACTTTATTGTAGACAGATGCTGTACTGTCTGAGCCACCAAGGAAGTCTTAGTTTTTTTAATTAAATTAAAAATTTAGTTCTTCCATTTCATCAGCCACTATTCAGGTATTTTGTAGTTGCGTGTGGTTAGGACCTACTGAAAGTGCCGTCTATGTGGTAGCACAGAGTCGGACACGACTGAAGCGACTTAGCAGCAGCAGCAGCAGGACCTTAGTTCAAAACCTAAGTTTTTGAACAAAGCAAGTGTGGAACATTTCCATTGTTGTGGTGCCCCAGAGTTTGGATCTATAATTTCTATGTAGGAAGAATTTATGGTTGGTAAGATGATTGAAATAGGGGGTTGGGAGTTTGTCCTGAAGCTGCATTGGATGTCATTTTGTATATAGATTGTATGTTTGTACATGTGTATATGGGAGGGAATTTGTACATGTGTATATGACACAGTAGAAACAGTGTCAGACTTTGTTTTTTTGGGCTCCAAAATCACTGCAGATGGTGACTGCAGCCATGAAATTAAAAGGCACTTACTCCTTGGAAGAAAAGTTATGACCAACCTAGATAGTATATTCAAAAGCAGAGACATTACTTTGCCAACTAAGGTCCGTCTAGTCAAGGCTATGGTTTTTCCTGTGGTCATGTATGGATGTGAGAGTTGGACTGTGAAGAAGGCTGAGCGCCGAAGAATTGATGCTTTTGAACTGTGGTGTTGGAGAAGACTCTTGAGAGTCCCTTGGACTGCAAGGAGATCCAACCAGTCCATTCTGAAGGAGATCAACCCTGGGATTTCTTTGGAAGGAATGATGCTAAAACTGAAGCTCCAGTACTTTGGGCACCTTATGCGAAGAGTTGACTCATTGGAATGGAGGAGCTAAAAAGCCTCTTGTTGAAAGTGAAAGAGGAGAGTGAAAAAGTTGGCTTAAAGCTCAACATTCAGAAAACGAAGATCATGGCATCTGGCCCCATCACTTCATGGGAAATAGATGGGGAAACAGTAGAAACAGTGTCAGACTTTGTTTTTTTGGGCTCCAAAATCACTGCAGATGGTGACTGCAGCCATGAAATTAAAAGGCACTTACTCCTTGGAAGAAAAGTTATGACCAACCTAGATAGTATATTCAAAAGCAGAGACATTACTTTGCCAACTAAGGTCCATCTAGTCAAGGCTATGGTTTTTCCTGTGGTCATGTATGAATGTGAGAGTTGGACTGTGAAGAAGGCTGAGCGCCGAAGAATTGATGCTTTTGAACTGTGGTGTTGGAGAAGACTCTTGAGAGTCCCTTGGACTGCAAGGAGATCCAACCAGTCCATTCTGAAGATCAGCCCTGGGATTTCTTTGGAAGGAATGATGCTAAAACTGAAGCTCCAATACTTTGGCCACCTTATGTGAAGAGTTGACTCATTAAAGACACTGATGCTGGGAGGGATTGGGGGCAGGAGAAGAAGGGGATGACCGAGGATGAGATGGCTGGACGGCATCATGGACTCAATGGACGTGAGTCTGAGTGAACTCCGGGAGTTGATGATGGACAGGGAGGCCTGGCGTACTGCGATTCATGGGGTCGCAAAGAGTCGGACACGACTGAGCGACTGAACTGATATGGGAGGGGGGCTGATGGAAAATATATGAGGGCAGAATAAGGCCCACAAAGTCAAGCCACTGTTTTATACAATTATTGTTCTAATCACACCAGTCTTTTCCTCAAAAAGAAATTGCACTTAATTATCTTCAAGCCTTTTTTCACCTTGTGGTTATCTCTATTAGCTATTGCTCTTCCCACAACAACTACTCAGTAACAACTCACCCTCCAACACCCAGCCTCAAATACCCCTCCCTTTGGGAAGTTCCCATAGCATTCCTTTCTAAGGCTCTTGAACAGTGCAATTTAAATCCCTATTGTAGAATAAATCACAGCCTTGCCTCGAATTATGGTACGTATGTCTGTGATTCCTCTAGACTCTGATCCTGTCAAGAGCAGGAACTTTGTCTTCTTGTTTTCTAAATATTTGCCCAGTGCCTAGTACAATGCCTTATAGGAGCTCAGTAACTGTTTGTTAAATTAACTTTTGAATAACTTAGATTCTAAAAGACATCCTGACTAAAGCTATTCCAAGCACAGTAGTCCCCTTCCCAGTTAAAGATAACTTCATCCTTTCTACACAGGCCAAAAACTTTGGAGTCACCTTATTTTCCTAACTTCTTTCTTTTTTTTTATCACATCCACTGTTATTATCCAGTCCTACCATCTCTCCTTGGAATTTTTGCAGTAGTCTTATACTTGGTTATCTTACTTCTACATTTGCATCTCATTATTTTCAGCCTAGCAGCTAAAGTTACTCTTTCATTTTACATATATTAAAAAATTATGTAGAGCTTAGTATGTCAAGCCTTTGACTGTGTGGATCACAATAAACTGTGGAAAATTCTGAAAGAGATGGGAATACCAGACCACTTGACCTGTCAAGGCTGTATATTGTCACCCTGCTTATTTAACTTCTATGCAGAGTACATCATGAGAAACTCTGGGCTGGAAGAAGCACAAGCTGGAATCAAGATTGCTGAGAGAAATATCAGTAACCTCAGATATGCAGATGACACCACCCTTATGGCAGAAAGTGAATAGGAACTAAAAAGCCTCTTGATGAAAGTGAAAGAGAAGAGTGAAAAAGTTGGCTGAAAGCTCAACATTCAGAAAACGAAGATCATGGCATTTGGTTCCATCACTTCATGGGAAATAGATGGGGAAATAATGGAAACAGTGTCAGACTTTATTTTTTTTGGTTCCAAAATCACTGCAGATGGTGACTGCAGCCATGAAATTAAAAGACACTTACTCCTTGGAAAGAAAGTTATGACCAACCTAGATAGCATATTCAAAAGCAGAGACATTACTTTGCCAACAAAGGTCCATCTAGTCAAGGCTATGGTTTCTCCAGTGGCCATGTATGGATGTGAGAGTTGGACTGTGAAGAAAGCTGAGTACCAAAGAATTGATGCTTTTGAACTGTGGTGTTGTATATCAATAACCTCAGATATGCAGATGACACCACCCTTATGGCAGAAAGTGAAGAGGAGCTAAAAAGCCTCTTGATGAAAGTGAAAGAGGAGAGTGAAAAAGTTGGCTTAAAGCTCAACATTCAGAAAACAAAGATCATGGCATCTGGTCCCATCACTTCATGGGAAATAGATGGGGAAACAGTGGAAACAGTGTCAGACTTTATTTTTTTTGGTTCCAAAATCACTGCAGATGGTGACTGCAGCCATGAAATTAAAAGACACTTACTCCTTGGAAAGAAAGTTATGACCAACCTAGATAGCATATTCAAAAGCAGAGACATTACTTTGCCAACAAAGGTCCATCTAGTCAAGGCTATGGTTTCTCCAGTGGCCATGTATGGATGTGAGAGTTGGACTGTGAAGAAAGCTGAGTACCAAAGAATTGATGCTTTTGAACTGTGGTGTTGGAGAAGACTCTTGAGAGTCCCTTGGACAGCAAGGAAATCCAACCAGTCCATCCTAAAGGAGATCAGTCCTGGGTGTTCATTGGAAGGACTGATGCTGAAACTGAAACTCCAATACTTTGTCCACCTCATGCAAAGAGTTGACTCATTGGGAAAGACCCTGATGCTGAGAGGAATTGGGGGCAGGAGGAGAAGGGGACGACCGAGGATGAGATGGCTGGATGGCATCACCGACTCGATGGACATGAGTTTCGGTAAACTCCGGGAGTTGGTAATGGACAGGGAGGCCTGGCATGCTGCGATTCATGGGGTCACAAAGAGTCCAACACGACTGAGTGACTGAACTGAGCTAGTATGTACCAGTTACTATTCTAGGCACTTTACAAATGTTAATTTATTTATCCCTCACAATGACCCTCTGAAATAAAAACGATTATCCCTGTTTTATGGATGAGGAAAATGAGGCACAGAAAGATTAAGTAGTTTGTCCAAGGTTGCCTAGATCATAGAACATAAATCATATCACTTCTCTTTTTAAAGCATTTCCTTCTCAGAGTATGTGCCAAAGTCTTTCCAAAGGCAGAAGGCTAAAAGGTTGTATGTGGGCTGCATCCCCCCTCTTCCATACTTCATTTTCTTCCATAACAATTTATTTATTTATTTATTTTGTCTATCTCTCCATCAATAAATGAAGTTCTACCACAACAGGCAGGGATCTTTGTTCTCTTTCCCACTACAGAGTTTATTCTCAGTGCTCAAAACAATACCTTGTGTAGTAGGCCCTCTTCACATAATTGTTCACAAATGAATGTATCACTTCTCATTTACTATAAGTGGAAATGTTTTTTAAAAGGATTTAAAAATAGAAATTTCAGAATTCCTGCAATTTAGAATTTATAAGTTCAACCTATTGAACTTAGGGCTTACTATCTTTTGAGTGTTTATAAAATCAAACAGTATTAACAAAGTAGGTAGTTAAAATTACAATTTTATGGATATATACAAAACTCCATTAAAAAAAAAACAACTCCATTTAGTAATGGGTAAATTACTAATGGCAAGAATGAAAATAAAAATCACTTTTTATTTAAATGTGACAGATTTTTAAAAATCATATGTGAGAGAAAGAGCCTAAAAACAGTGTAGGTTTTGGTCAGTTTAACAGTTTGGATGAAGCTTTCTTAATGGATTCTGCCCTAAATGTCTAAGAACAAAGCCCTGACTTTTGGGCAGAGTTCTAGCAAATTGAGCAAAGAGTTGACTCATTGGAAAAGACTGATGCTGGGAGGGATTGGGGGCAGGAGGAGAAGGGGATGACAGAGGATGAGATGGCTGGATGGCATCACAGACTCGAAGCACATGAGTTTGAGTGAACTCCGGGAGATGGTGATGGACAGGGAGGCCTGGCGTGCTGCGATTCATGGGGTTGCAAAGAGTCAGACACGACTGACCGACTGAACTGAACTGAACTGAACTAGCAAATATCAATAACCTCAGGTATGCAGATCACACCACCCTTATGGCAGAAAGTGAAGAGGAACTAAAAAGCCTCTTGATGAAAGCGAAAGAGAAGAGTGAAAAAGTTGGCTTAAAACTCAACATTCAGAAAACGAAGATCATGGCATCTGGCCCCATCACTTCATGGGAAATAGATGGGGAAACAGTAGAAACAGTGTCAGACTTTGTTTTTTTGGGCTCCAAAATCACTGCAGATGGTGACTGCAGCCATGAAATTAAAAGACGCTTACTCCTTGGAAGAAAAGTTATGACCAACCTAGATAGCATATTCAAAAGCAGAGACATTACTTTGCCAACAAAGGTCCAATGAGTTGACTCATTGGAAAAGACTCTGATGCTGGGAGGGATTGGGGGCAGGAGGAGAAGGGGACGACAGAGGATGAGATGGCTGGATGGCATTACTGACTCGATGGACGTGAGTCTGAGTGAACTCCGGGAGATGGTGATGGACAGGGAGGCCTGGCGTGCCGTGATTCATGGAGTCGCAAAGAGTCGGACACGACTGAGCTACTGAACTGAACTAGCAAATCAGCAACTGTGGTGTGTTAGATTCTGAGATAATTGCTTCCTTGTATATTACTTGAAAAACAATTCAGTGAGGGCAGCACCTATAATATTTTTAAGATCAAACAAAGGATGTGGAAAAGACCAATTAACATCCATCAAGAATAATTTAAATAATCAGATATCATTTTAAATTACAGTAGCGATCAGTTTCAAGAGCTGCAGACTATTTCAAATTATTTTCTCTTTCTAACTTCATCTTTGGAAATTATATATGTGCTCCCGAGGTTCATTTGCTTCAGTTTTTTAAACTGCTCAAACACCACTGGGTGTTTGAGCATTGGGTTTTCCTTTGGCTGAAAGAAAAAGCTATCCTTTGGTATATTAAAAAAATTTTTTTAATGAGTTACTCCATATTCATAAGACTTAGCTTTCCAATTTGTAAACATGCTTATTTCTGAATTCCACTCTCAGAAATCCTGATTGGGAGTGCAGTCCAGGAAATTTCGTCTATTCTTTGAGAACTACTCGACTCAGTGCAATTTACATATTTTGCAGTGTTCAAAATATTAATTTTCGACATCTAAAGAGGAGAGGGCAAACTCTGGTGGCTGTCAAAAGAAACAAGAATGAAAAGCACACGTTGTGCCATTTTGCAAAACTTTTCCTCAGGTTGCAGATCTTCTGTCCCTAGGGAGGAAATCAGTTCATTATCACCGAGTAATTAACCATTTTTCAACCATTTCTATCCACGTCGTTTAGGATGAATCCCAAAAGTCATGAACTCATCTCCGCGGTAAAGGGTAATAAACTCCGTTCATCCAACTTGGCCCCAAAAGACCGTGGGCGCCTGCTCGCTTCCCGCCAGCCAGGCTCCTCTCTGCTCTCCTTCTGGGTCCGGTCCTCCCGAAGGCGCTCAGTGCGGCAGGTCTTGGCGCCAACCGGGTGGCGGCGCTGTTTGTCCCGCGCGCCGCCGCTTGAGGCCCGAGGGAGGCGGAGGCAAGGCCGGCGGAGGAAGGGGCGGGAGCGAGGCGCGCACCCTGCTCTCGCGTGCTCTCGCACCGCTCGCGTGACCCGTCGGTGTGTGCGAGAGGCGCCGGCTGCCGGGAGCACGGACGGCCGCGCGCGCGCCGCTGCTAGAGGCGTCCGGGTCCGGGTCGGCGGACCCGGCCGGCGCGAGGTGCTGGCGGGCGGGCAGCCGGGGTCCGGGGCGGACACACGCGCACACGCTCCCGGAGGAGCCTTCTCCGAGGCTGCTCTTCCTCTGCCAGACGGAGAGCGGCAGTGTCTCCCCGCCCAGCTCTCACTCGCCCCGCGTCTCCCCCCGCGGCGACTGCTCCTCCTCGGCACCGCCAGCCCCAGCGCCGCTCCGGGGCGGGCGGCGGCGGCGGCGGGACCCGCGGAGCCGCTTTGTGTGCAGCCCGGAGAGGGGCGGCGGCGCCGCAACCACCTGACAGAGGCCCGGGCGCTCGATGCACCTTCCGCCCGCATGAGGAGGAGGTAAAGGCGGCGGCGGCTCGGCTCCCGCCCTCGGCTGGGGAGGGAGGGGACGGAAGGGGAGACCGGAGAAGGGGGGCGCAGGACTGAGGCCCGGCGGGGCTGCCTGGAGGTGCCGATAAGGCCTTGGCGGCACCGGACTGCGCCGAGTGGCCGGGGGCGAGAGAAGCCTCCGGGGTCCCTGAGCCGAAGTTGAAGGAACAAAATGTGAAGTGCGGAGCCGCGTCAGCCGCTTCCTGGCTTGGGGTTCGGGGTGGAGGGCTGCTTGTTTTCCCCTCCCGCGGGGTGAGGGACCGGGACACGGGAGGGGCGGGAGCGTGGCGGGGACACCTGGGGTCCCGAAGCTTTGCCCGGCAAGGGCGTAGGTTCCCAGGAGCCGCCGCTGCGTGTAGGTCCCGTTGGGCCCTAGTTTTGCGGCCTAAACCGAGCCCTATAGGCCTCGCGTCTCCTTTCCCGGAGGGGACCGGCCGGGTGGGGATTCGAGGCTTCTCTCTGACCGAACCGGGGCCTTAGAGGGCTCGCTGGGCTCTCAAAGCCTCCAAACTTCGGACCTTGGTGCTTGGGGGTGGGATTTCATTGTGAAAGGAGGAATGGGAAACTCCTGGCTCTGCTCGGCGCTTCCCGCGGCCGCCGGTGCCGGGGAGCCCCGAGGGCCCGGGGTTGGCGGGGCCCGCGTGGGTGGGGGCGGCGAGGCGGCCACCAGGGTCCAAGCCCCGGGAACGAGCGGGTAGGGGGGCCGCCGCCGAGCGCCGGGCCTCCCTGGAGAAAGGACCCTTTGCAGATTAGGATTTTTGAAATGAAAAAAGAGGTTACAAAGTCGCCCCTTTCCCGCTGAACTTTTGTTTTCTGACCGATAGAGGCCGGTAGAGGACTGTGAAAGAAAAGTTGTCCCCCAGGATGGACTTCACCGCGCAGCCCAAGCCTGCCACTGCCCTCTGTGGCGTCGTGAGTGCCGACGGGAAGATCGCTTACCCTCCGGGGGTAAAGGAGATCACCGACAAGATCACCACGGACGAAATGATCAAACGACTGAAGGTAAGTTTCTTTGGACAGAATGTTCACACTTCAGACGTTTGTGGTAGGAGGTGCTCTCTCCTGTGATATTACTACTCAGCTGGGCCTGGCCTTAAGTTTCACCTACCAGGTTTGTTGTTGTTTTTTTAAGATATTTTGCGTCTTTTCTTTTACACCCTCTGGAAGGTATTGCTCTGTCTTGGCTGTATCTTTGAATAGTAATCTCTGTTAAGGACATAATCATTATGGAAAATTAAAAGGATGTGTATGTGATATTTTTAAATTTTACTGTTTTTTTCTCTAAGTATAAAAATTCGAATATTTTTTAAGGTGTTTTTGTCTAGAAATATTTTTGAGAATACTATTCAAAGTAGCTTGCAGCTTTAAAGGTAGGCAATAATTTGCCTAGGAGGTTTTCATCAGCTTCTAGGAGGCTGATTTAAGTGCAAAATGCATTTTAAAAATTATCACAATTTTCTAATATCCAAAAACTTAAATATGTAAGTAGTATGATTAAACTTTAACAGAAAGTACTGACTTTTCAAAAAGGCTTGAAGTAGAGTGATGGCTTATGTCCACATGTTCAAAGGGGTTTTAAGGGACAGTGATTATGGCTTATTTTATAAGGTGTCAGCTTATTTTTAAACATGGTGGTCCTAATGTGAAGGTTGTAAGTTTCAGCCTTTAGGTAAGTTAATTTTTTGTTTTCTGTTGCATGGTTATAGATTGTGGCCACAGCCTTACAAAGTAAGTGTTACTCTTATTAAGGGATCAGCTTGATGCAGTAGTTGTCAACCACAGCATCTTTGACCCCTAAGGAACATTTGGCAGTGCTGAAGACTTTTTTTTTTTTTTTTTTCTCTTTTTGGTCACCACTGGGGGCTGGATTGGAATAGGGGAAGACTGGAGACAGAGAGTCCAGCTAGGAGACTGTTAAACTGTAGTCTAGGTCAAAGATGTTGAAATCATGAAGTGGGGCTATGATAGTGGGAATAGAGAGATAGGAAACAATCCAAGAACAATCCAAGACATTTCAGAGTTCTACTGATCAATTGGAGTGTGTGGAAGGTGAGGAAAGCAACAATATTGACACCTTGCCAGTCTTCCCCTTGGGCAACTTGTTGAAATGTATTTTAGAAAATAATCTTGCCCCTTTGCTGTTAGAACTTAGTATAGTGCCTGGTAAATGTTTACAGTGTTGTGAGTGATTAATATTTAAAAGTGTTCCTGTAATTTGTTTTTAAAAATCTAGTTGGATCCTACAGTTTGCTGCCTGTTTGGAAGGCATAGGACACAATACCTTACATCAAAATAAATCTTGATACTAAAGAATGTACATGAAGTGAGGGTGCTTAATTGATGCTTCTTAAGGTTGTACTATTATTGTTTTAAATTTTTGAGATGCTGAAATATGAATTATGAAATATAGATTAGTAAAATTGTAGATCTTTCTATTTTCATATTAAGAATATGGAAACATTGAATTCTGGTGATGGATAATCGGGTTTTTAAAAAGTTATGATTGTATATACATCTTCTGTTTGAAAGTAGATTAAATGTCAGAAGTATTTTTTAACTAAATTGACAGTCTAGAATGAGCATATGGTTAGAATATTCATTTGTTATCAGGTCTTTTGGAAGTTAAATTTGATATACATATTAATCAATTTGAATTTCCTATTGGGAAAATGTTGCTTTTTCAAGAATTTTTATGATTTTGTCTTCCTCCTGCCTTTGTAAGGCAATTTTGACTTTGTACTTTGTAGGAAGGAGCTATGCTCACCACTGTACCACCAATGCACACTGTACTTTTTAGGGATCCATGTTTAGTTAAAGTATTACTGTCTTACTGGTATATATTTTAAATAATATATAATTATTTTTGATAATTTTTGTGTTATTTGTGGGTAACTTGTATAAATTCAGTAGTTTATTATTATTATAGCAACAGTGTTCAAATATTGTGAGGAAGAGGGCTTAAAGTCTAGTAAAACCCTGGTCAGTAGAATTCAGGGGTGTTTGGTCCCTTTTCTTCAGTTTTCAAGAATGGAACAAGCATTTTCCATTTAGAAGGATCCTAAAAGAAATTCCAGAACTCCTTTTATTTCACAAATAATAAAAGACCCAAAGTGGCCAAATAACACTTACCAAGATCAGTCATGGGACTGATAAGTGGCAGAGCCAGGGCAATAGCATCATGTATCTTTTTATTCTTATGGCTGCTTTCTTCTAAGGAATCTAAAGGAAGTTAATCAAGGAAGCTGTGATTTTTATCATGCAGTGGAAAATGGTAAAGTGAAAAGGGGAAGGGAATCAATGAGAGTTAACTTGGTCTTTTGCAGGGAAATATGGGACAGCATTTTGTATTCTTAACATTAGAGAGAAACTATTGTGATGCTTTCAATGTTTCTTGAAAGTAATTCTTAGAGATGTCTTTGAAAAAGCTAAGACATACTTTGTATTTTAGAAGTTTTCATTTCTGTTTACAAGGAACTACTCTGCTTTTACATCTAGTTACACTACCATTCTGTCAGTTCCTTAAACATGGCATGTTCATTTCTACCTAGACAGATTTTAAATTATGTAACCCATATACGTACTCTTCCTCCCATTTCATTAAGGGAAGTCTCTTAGATTTCCTGTTACATACTCTTAATTCCTTCATGTCACTTGTTACAGATGTGAAGTTACATTTATGCTTGTGCTTATTTGGTTTGTGTCCTCAGCTTCTCTGTAAGCTTCATGAATACCACATCTGTTTGTTTACTTGTGTATCCTCCCCGTGCTTAGTTTGTATGTGTGTGTGCTCAGTCATGTCCAACTCTTTGCAGTGCCATGAACTGTAGCCTGTCAGGCTCCTCTGTCCATGGAGTTTCCCAGGCAGAAATACTGGAATGAGTTGCCATTTCCTACTCCAGGGTATCTTCCTGACCCAGGGATTGAACCTGCATCCCCTGTGTGTTCTCTGTGGCAGGTGGATTTTTTACCACTGTGCCACCTGGGAAGCCCCACAGTTAGGTGCTCTACATACATTTGTTGAATGAATGAATAAATAATATATATTAATATTGGTTTAGAGAAGTATTCTTATTTTTGAAAATGAAGGATGACTTGAAAATATTTTGAATTGCAACTAAGTACTTTATCTGAGATTGCATACTAGAGATGATAAAGTAGATATTTATAATTTTAGAACTAGAAGGTAGCTTATAAGTTATTTGATTTTGTTCAAATTTTCCAGATAAAGAAACTGATTCTGAGAAGTTGTGACCAACCCTAGTCACATAAAGCTGAAAACTATCATTAACGATTTTTTTATTTAGATCAGTTATAGAAATATTAAAAGCCATATAAAAGTTAGCTGTTTGGAAGGATAGCAGACGTTTTTTAATACCAGTGTTACATTAAGCATCAAGATGTGTAGTTCACAAATATCCTTCCTGTTTAATTAAGGATTCTGAAATGAATGTAGGAGTCTGTCTGATAAGTTTTGTAACACATTCAAGATACACCTATAAACAGTATTGTACAAATTCCGTTAAGTGCTCCTGCCCATGGGCTGTTATACAGTCTATCTCAGGTCATATATTACAAAGCTATATGCCACATATTACTTTTTCTTCTGTTCCTGCTATTTTCTAAGTGGGAGGCCTTAGATCAGCCTTGGTTTTTAAAGGAAGGTAGGTATTAGGATGAAGTTTGTTACTTACATCCATTTCTATTACCTGCTTTCAGAGTTCAGTGCCCCAGACAGGTCTCTAGCTACAACTCCATACCCCAACTACTTACTACCTTGATGCTAAAAATTAGGAAAGGTTAAATAATAGAGTTTTATTATTCTGAAAATGTCCCCCATTTTTCTCCCACTAGGTGTTACTTCTGTGTTTTCTTTGTATTTTTCTGTAATCTTTCTCTTTGTGTCTGTCATTCTCCCTCTTCCCCATACTCTCATTTCTGCTTTCTATAGTCTGGCCTGTGGGATACTTTAATATGAGTTAGGATATGGTGGGCTTGATTTAGGTAGAACACTCCCTTTTCTCATAAGAACCTAGGTTGGAAGAGGGGAAGAATAGATTGCAGGAAGACCATGAATTCTTTCCTTTTCCTTCCCCTCAGGTGGACCTCAGAAATACTTGATTGGGTTATAATCATTTTCACTTGCATAAAGGATTTTTTATTTATTCCTAGTTGCCACATGGTATGCTAATTTTATAGGTAGTGTATAATTTCAAGTCTGGATTTTGTCTATATATTTTATTTTAATGTATTGCAGAAGATTGTGCTAAGAAAATAAGAAATTAAATGGAGAGGCAAGATTTCTTAAAATGAAGTCCTAAAATATGGCCAGTATACATTTGTGAAGTAATGCTTTATGCTGTACAGCTTTTATATTAAATTTCCATTTGCATAGACGAATTGTTCTAGTTATCAGCTGGTGTGTAACAAGCTACCCCTAAACCTAATAATTTAAAACAGCAACTTTTAAAAACCTTATTGTATAAATAAAATACATATAAAATTTGCTATTTTAATCATCTTTAAGTGTATAGTTCAGCGCCATAGTTCCAAAGTGCAGTGCAGAGTTCCAAAAGATAGCAAGGAGAGATGAGAAAGCCTTCCTCTGCGATCAATACAAAGAAATAGAGGAAGGCAATACAATGGAAAAGACTAGAGATCTCTTCAAGAAAATTAGAGATACCAAGGGAACATTTCATGCAAAGATGGGCACAATAAAGGACAAAAATGTTGTGGACCTAATAGAAGCAGAAGATATTAAGAAGTGGCGGGAATACACAGAAGAACTACACAAAAAAGATCTTCATGTCTCAGATAACGATGATGGTGTGATTACAACCTAGAGCCAGACATCCTGGAGTGCTAAGTCAAAGTGGGCCTTAGGAAGCATCACTATGAACAAAGCTAGTAGAGGTGATGGATTTCAGTTGAGCTATTTCAAATCCTAAAAGATGATGCTGTGAAAGTGCTGCACTCAATATGCCAACAAATTTGGAAAACTCAGCAGTGACCACAGGACTGGAAAAGGCCAGTTTTCATTCCAATCCCAAAGAAAGGCAATACCAAAGAATGCTCAAACTACTGCACAATTACACTCATCTCATGGTAGCAAAGTAATGCTCAGAATTCTCCAAGCCAGGCTTCAATAGTACGTGAACCGTGAACTTCCAGCTATTCAAGATGGATTTAGAAAAGGATGAGGAAGCAGAGATCAAATTACCAACATCTGTTGGCTCATCAAAAAAGAAAGAGAATTCCAGAAAAACGTCTGCTTTATTGACTACACCAAAGCCTTTGAATGTGTGGATCACAACAAAATGTAGAAAATTCTTCAAGAGATAGGAATACCAGACCACCTCACCTGCCTCCTGAGAAAACTGTATGCAGATCAAGAAGCAACAGTTAGAACCAGACATGGAACAACTGACTGGTTCCAAATAGGAGAAGGAGTACATCGAGGCTGTATATTGTCACCCTGCTTATTTAACTTATATGCAGAGTACATATGTGAAATGCTGGGCTGGATGAAGTACAAACTAGAATCAAGATTGCTGGGAGAAATATCAATAACCTCAGATATGCAGATGACACCACCCTTATGGCAAAAAGCAAAGAGGAACTAAAGAGCCTCTTGATGAAAGTGAAAGAGGAGAGTGAAAAAGTTGGCTTAAAACTCAGCATTTAGAAAACTAAGATCATGGCATCCAGTCCCATTGCTTCATGGCAAATAGATGGGGAAACAATGGAAACAGTGAGAAATTTTATTTTTGGGGACTCCAGAATCACTGCAGATGGTGACTGCAGCCATGAAATTAGAAGACACTTGCTCCTTGGAAGAAAAGCTGTGACCAACCTAGACAGCATATTTAAAAGCAGAGACATTACTTTGTCGACAAAGGTCCATGTAGTCAAAGCGATGGTTTTTCCAGTGATCGTGTATGGAAGTGAGAGTTGGATAATAAAGAAAGCTGAGTGCTGAAGAATTGATGCTTTTGAAGTGTGGTGTTGGAGAAGACTCTTGAGAGTCCCTTAGACTGCAAGGAGATCCAACCAGTCCTGAATATTCATTGGAAGGACTGAAGCTGAAGCTCCAATACTTTGGCCACATGATGCAAAGAACTGACTCATTGGAAAAGACTCTGATGCTGGGAAGGATTGAAGGCAAAAAGAGAAGGGCATTGCAGAGAATGAGATGGTTGGATGTCATCACCGACTCAATGGATGTGAGTTTGAGCAAGTTCCGGGAGTTGGTAAAGGACAGGGAAGCCTTGCATGCTGAGTCGGACTCAACTGAGTGACTGAACTGAGCTCAGTGCCATAAGTACATTCACATTGTTGTGCAACCTCATCACCATCCATTCAGAACTTTTCATCATCCTTACCTGAACTCTGAACCCTTTAAACTAGAACTCTATTCCCCACTTCCCCCAGCCCAGGTAACGACTTTCTACTTCCTGTCTTTATGAATTTGACTACTCTAGGAGCCTTGTATCAGTTGAGTTCAGTTGCTCAGTCATGTCCAACTCTTGTGACCCCATGGACTGCAGCACGCCAGGCCTCTCTATCCATCAACTACTCCCGGAGTTTACTCAAACTCACATCCATTGAGTTGGTGATGCCATCCAACCATCTCATCCTCTGTCATATACATGGGATCATAACATTGCTGCTTTTGTGACTGGCTTATTCACTTGGCATAATGTCTTCAGGGTTTATCTGTTCTTGCAGTATGTGTCAGAATTCATATATATAACATCTTTTGTTTATCCTTTCATTCTTTGATGGACACTTGGGTGGCTTCCACCTTTTACCTACAGTCAGCAACTTTTCTTCCTATCTCACAACAGTTTTATGGATCAGAAATTTGGGCTGGACTTGGCTTTCTGCTCCCCATTATGTACTAGGTTCCCTCAGTGGTATTCAACTGGTGATTAGATTGGTCTAATGTGTACCCACTGGCTTCTCTCAAACACTTGGTGCCTTGGTAGGAACAGCTAAAAGGCTGGACTCAACTGGGCCCTTCTTCCTGTGTATTATGTAGTGTTAAGGCTTCTCCACGTGGTCTCTCCAGCAGGATAGTTGAGCTCAGTTTTCCAAGACACTCCAGAGGAATTTCTCAGTACTTTTAAAAGACTTTATTCAGAATTGGCCTTGACATTTCTACCTTACTCTGCTGTTTAATGTATTCATAGCCCAGTTTGCATTCAAGGGGAGAAAAATTGACCCAACTTCTCAATGGAAGAAGTAGAAAAGAATTTGTAGCTATCTTTAATCTACCGTAGGAGCTCTCATGACAAATCAAAGGATACTATACTTTGTAGTTACATTCATACATTTGAATAACATTTAATCTCAAAAAACAACAGTATATACTTTCAGCGAATTTGCTGGATCTGTACAATGTATTCTACTAAATTACCATAACAAGTTACTTAAGAAAAAAGTTGTAGGAGTTTTTTATATGCTAGTTTGGGAAAAATTATGGAGATGGCTTATGATTTGATCCTAGAACTTGTTTCTTCTATTACTTGAATTCTTACTAGTAAGTATCCTGGTCAATCATGATGATGATCCCCTCTTCTCTCTCTCTCTCTCTCTTTTTTTTTTTTTAGCACATTTTAATATCTGCTTTGAGACATTTTATCCCTCTAAAAATTTTGGGAAAATTGCACTTCAACACTCATATCCTTTCACTTAGATTCACTAGTTGTTAACATTTTGTCACTTTTGCTTTCATGCACACACATGTAAACACACGTGGAGGGAGACGGATGCAACACACTATTTTGTTGGAAAGTTACTTGCATACATCATGAGATTCCACCTCTGAATGCTTCAGCAGTCTTAGTCTAAGCTAATGTCTTAGTCTAAAGACATTCTCTTACTTTATAACAGTGATCATTATCATACTCTAGGAATTTAACATCAACATAATGATACTGTCCATAATAAAATTCTCTCAGTTGCCCTAAAACTTACTTTTTCAGAATTGAATTTTTCATATCATTTTTTTTTGTTGTTAAAGTCTAATGTTTATGATGTCTGTCTTCCTTGTGAAATTGTACCTTTTACTACTAAAAATATTCATCTTTGTTTCATTTAAAATAAATTTTTTTAAAAGGAAAAAAATTGAATTTTTCTTCCTCTGTCCAATTTCCAATATAGGATCCCATGCATTTATCATGTCTCTTTTGTCTTCTTTAATCTAGACAGTCATCTCATTTTGGGGGGGAGTGTTGTTCATGACATTTTTTGAAGCATTTGTCCTACAGGAATTAGTAATCTGTTTTGTCTCATTTCGTTATGCTTAGATTCAAGTTGAACCTTTTTTGCAAGTGTACTATACAGTCAGTGGTATATAGTTACCTTTGTATCATATCAGGAACCATGTAATGCCAAATTTTGTTGTATTGACTATGCTAAGTTTGATCACTTGGGTACAGTTGGCCAACTCTGCATTGTAAAGGTACTTCTCCCACTTGGAGTTAATAAGTAATTTTTAAACTAATAGTTTGTGAGAATAATTTGTTTTCAACCATTCTTAACTTTTTTTAAAAATAGTGAACTTTTATTATTTTATTTTTGACTGCACTGGGTCTTCATTGCTGCATGCGGGCTTTTTCTAGTTATCATAAGTGGGAGCTACTCTCTAGTTGCAGTGTGCAGGCTAGGGCACTTGGACTTCAGTAGTTCTGGTCAGTGGGTTTAGTTGCCCTGAAGCATATGGAATGTTCCCTGACCAGGGATCAAACCTGTGTCTCCTGCATTGGATGGCAGATTCTTAACTACTGGACCACCAGGGAAGTCCTTACTCAACTGTTTCAGCACCCACTTTGATGGTTATAAAATATTGCCCTTTTTGATTCTGTCGTTTCTTTCATGTGTATTAACTGGCATTTTTCTGTAGAGAAGACCCTGCCCCCATTTAAAAACCAAAATCACTCATAGATTCTTTATTCAGTGCCTTATAATCCATTTTATTCCTTTTGAGAGTCAGATTGTCCCAGATGAGCATCCTTGCTTTCTTATCTTTTCAAACATCTAGTGTCTTTTTGACATGTCTTTCTATGAGTCTTTGAGCACTCCTTTGTTTTCTGGTGCAAGATGTTCACCTTGTGCTTCCCTGCCCCAGATTTGGATAGATCTTTTTCCAAAGAACCTTATTTCCATTTTAGTGGAGAGAGGTGTTTGTAAACCAAGGCCTTGGTATGGCCATTGTGTTCACAAAATTGTTAGATATGTAATTTCTTCAGTTCTTTCAGTGTGTACAGCTAGGACATATATATACTTTAAATCATGAGTTCATCGGCCACTTTCAGTTGAAATCCAGTATCAGAACTTTTTCTAAACTTTCTCCATTCTATATTTGTATCAGCCTTCTCTTACAGTATAAATCCTAATTTCTCTTAACTCTGGTAAATTTATTTATACTACTGTACTATAAGGTGCTACTATAAACACAAAAAATTCAGAACTACTATTTCAGTAACCCTTGCAAAGTTTCTTTGCAGTTCTTTCTGTCAAATTAAAATTGCATAGAGAACCATGCTCATTAGTTATTTGAATTGGAATTTTTTGTCTGAATGGTTGTTATCAGTTTTCTATACAATTGGTTTTCTGTTTGTATTCAATTATATGTGCACACACGTTTGTTGACTCTTCATTTCTGCTGATGAGTATAATCCTTGCTTGGCTCTTTTTATTGGTAACAAAATTTACCATCTTAACCACTTTTAAGTGTTCACAGTACAGTAGTGTCAACTATACACACATTGTCAATACAGTAGGTCTCTAGAACATTTTCACCATGCAAAACTGAAACTATACCTGCAGAACCACTCCCTTTTCTTCTATGATCTTTTTAGCCCACAGTAGCCGCTATTCTACTTTTGGTTTCTAAGAGTTTGACTACTTTAGATACCTCACATATAAGTGTGGAATCATATTCTATTTGTCTTTTTGTGACTGGCTTATTTAACTTAGTATAAAGTCTTCAAGGTTTATCCACGTTGTAGCATATGACAGCATTTCCTTCTTTTTTAAGGCTAGTATTCCATTGTGTGTATCTACCACATTTCTTTATCCATTAATGGAAATTTAGAAAGATCCACCTTTCAGCTATCGTGAGCAGTGCTGCAGTTAACATGGATGTGCATGTATCTCTTTTGAGATCCTGTTTTCAGTTCTTTTGTGTGTGTATATATGTATATATATATTGCTAGAAATGCAGGATCATATGGTAATTTTATCTAAATATTTTTGGGGAACTCCCCTCCATCCTGTTTTTGACAGTGGCTGTTTCACTTTACATTTCACCTAGTAGTACACCAGAATTCCAGTTTCTCCACATCAATGCTTGTCTTCTGTGTTTTTGATAGTGGCCATCCTAACAGATATGAGGTAATGTCTTACTGTGGTTTTGATTTGTATTTCCCCAACGACTGGTGATGTTGAGCATCTTTTCATGCTTATTGGCTGTTTGTGTATCTTTTTTAGAAAAATATCTATTCAAGTCCTGTGTGTATGTATGTGTGTATTAGTTGGCTGAGTTGTGTCCAACTCTTTACAGTCCCATGGACTGCAGCCTGTCAGGCTCCCCTGTCCATGGAATTCTCAGGTGAGAATACTGGAGTGGGTTGCCATTCCCTTCTCCAATTAAGTTCTTTACCCATTTATTTTCTTTATCCATTTTTTAATCAGGTTATTTGTTTTATTATTCAGTTGTAGAAGTGTGTCTATTCAGTTTTAGAAATTACATTGTTCATTCTTTTTTTTTTTTTTAATTTTTACTTGGTTCAAGAGTCAGAACTATTGAAAAACTTGTACTTCTCAGAAGTCTTCCAGCCTTATTCCTTCCACTGCATTTCCACACACTCCTCCTCTGTAGGTAATCATTTCCATTAGTTTCTAGTTGATCCTCTCTTTCTGTGTTGCCTCTCTTCTCAAAAGATAGACTTCCATATATTCTCTATTGTACTTTGTTTTTTTCACCCAATATATCTTAGCAATGACACCATATCTGGAAATCTTTTATTCATTTTCATGATGCTATAGTATTCTATGTGTGTAGAGGTACCCTAGTTTTATTTAATCTCTCTGTGTTGATTTTAGATTGTTTGTAATATTTTCCTATTAAAAGTAATGCTAAAACGAATAACCTTGGTACACATTGTTTTGTACTTGTGCACGTGTCTCTTCAGGGTAAATGCCTGGGAATGGGATTATTGGGCCAAAGGGTACCTTTATGAGTGATTTTGTTACAGGTAATTAAATTCCCCTTCATACCGGTTATACCATTTTGTTCTTTTACCAGCAAGTATGAGTGCCCAAACTCTCAGTAATGTATTGTCAAGTGATGCCTACTTTTAAATTAGCAAATTAACATGTTGCCCAAAAAAGCCATTTTATTGCCTCCTGGCAACAAAACAAATTCTTTTTAAGAGTGATTAAGTATAAGTGCTACATTGAGGTTTAAAGCGATAAGAACCCTATTTAGATTTCCTTAAAAACTCAAAAAGAATTGAGTAGCTTTTTAAAAAGTTTATCTAAAAAAATGAAGTTGGAGATGGAGAAAAACTTTTAGTAAGAGATGATGTTGAAATCAACAAACCTCATTTATATCTTCATTCAAGACTTTAATTAAATAGACATTAAGGTGAAAGCTTATTAAAAATCATATATGAAATAAATAACATTGATATGTAGACTGCCTGGGCCATAATTTATTTTCCCAATATCAGATATCTGAGATGTCCAAGGGAAAAACTGATTTGTGTTCACAGTAGGAAACTAGGCTTAAAGCATTAAAATGAATTTTATTCTTGTTAGTTTCTATTTTCAGAGTTAATTATTTAAGTACTACTTTGGCTGAAGTTGTTGGCATATGGAAGTATGTCCAGTTGAATTCCATGGTCAGAAAGATAAGTGGAGTTTATACATGATATAAAAGCCTAACAAGTTTTTATTTCCTCGAAGACAACAAATCAAGACGTTTCTAGATAATGATTGAAATAGAAAGCTAGACACAAACATAAGGAAAGAGTTTACTAAATTTCTTTCCATTGCTATTGGCATTTGGTCTTTTACATTCAGTACAGATCTTCCCGACTGGTACACTTCTATACAGTTACAGACATGCCTAAATACAGGGTCCTCAGCCTTTGGAGATTACAAACATTAGATCTTTTTTTGAGTATTATGTGATATTTTAAAAGTTGGAAAACACCATCTTATATGTGTGTGTGTGTGTTGTTTTTCATGTTATAAGATTATTTTTAAGATCAAACACTTAAAACTTCCTACCAAAATTAGGGCACTGTGATTAGCAGTGATAAACATCATGAGTCCATTAGTCCCAAAACTAGACTTATACTAGGAATAACACTGAAATAGATTTCCATTTATATGAAGGATATTTGAGCTTATCCTAAAACTTAACTATAAGTTAAATGCCAATTATGTGCTAGGATGGGTTCTGTTCCTTTGGATAAAAAGATGCTCAGAATTTTAGGGGTCATGAAAAGTTTCATGGAAAAGTTGACAGTGGGACTGGGATTTGAAGGCTTAGACTTTGGCAAGCAAATAGGTGGTGAAACAGTTCAAAGCAATGAATAGTAGGGACAAAGACTGAGAGACAAGCTTGATGTGTTTGAAGAAAATAGAAGAATAGTTTTGATACAGCTAAAGCATCCAAAAGAGAGTAGTTGGGAGGAAAAACAAGTGGAAGATACTGATGAAATTTGTAAAATCCTTAAATGCCAAAGAGAGGAATTTGATTTAAAAAAGAAAAATAGAGCCGAAGAGTGATGTGTCTACATTGTGATTTTGCATGATTAGCAAAGGTAAGGGCCAAAGAATTTTTGAAGAACACGAATGCTACCCTTTCTTTTAGGCCAGTTTGTGGAGTTTTGTTATCCTCATGTCCAGACCAGATAGTATCTTTGGTTGAACAGTGTTGTTGTCCAGTTGCTCAGTCATGTCCAACTCTTTGCAACCCCATGGACTCAGCATGCCAGAGATTTCCCTGTCCTTCACCATCTCCCAGAGCTTGCTCAAACTCACATGCATTGAGTCAGTGATGCCATCCAACCATCTCATCATCTGTCGTCCCGTTCTCCTGCCTTTAATCTTTCCCATCATCAGGGTCTTTTCTAATGAGTTGGTTCCTTTGCATCAAGTGGCAAAGTATTGGAGCTTCAGTGTCAGTACTTCCAGTGAATGTTCAGGATTGATTTCCTTTAGGATTGACTGGTTTGATTGATATCCTTGCAGTTGAACAGTAATCGTTTCTAATTGATACTGTCTGAATAAATCTGTTGGTTGCTGACAGTAGAGTGGTTAGTAGAATTTTATATGCTGCTGCTGCTAAGTCGCTTCAGTCGAGTCTTAACTCTGTGCAACCCCACAGACGGCAGCCCACCAGGCTCCCCCGTCCCTGGGATTCTCCAGGCAAGAACACTGGAGTGGGCTGCCATTTCCTTCTCCAATGCGTGAAAGTGAAATCGCTCACTCGTGTTCAACTCTTAGCGACCCCATGGACGCAGCCCCCCAGGCTCCTCTGTCCATGGGATTTTCCAGGCAAGAGTACTGGAGTGGGGTGCCATTGCCTTCTTCAAAATTTTATATGCTAAATCATTATAATATGAATTGTATTTTTATCACATATATTTGGTGCATGTTTTCCAAAATTTCCTAGAATTCCTGTGGTAGGAATTCAAGTAAACATCAGTAGTAATTTGATGCCAAATTGTTTTAATATGTGAAAATTAAATTCAGTAGCCATGTTTAATTTTCTGTAATTTCAGATGTTTGTTGAATTGAAGAGACTTCATGTAGCACGTAAAATTACTAGAGCCACTACATCTGCAGTTATTTTCTCCATTGAAGTCTTGAACCATTCAAGGTCATCAGTGAGGGTTTGGATTCAGCTTTTCCCAAAGTCCTGTTAATGTTGATATTTTGACCTCTTCCCATAAATCACCAGTGTTCTTAAAAGCATGCATGATGATTAATCCTTTCCAGAAGGTTTTCAGTCTGCTTTGCCCAGATCCATCAGAGAAATCACTGTCTGTAACCTACAAAATGTTAATGTTAAGCTTTAAATAATAAACCTTAAAAGTCAAAATTACTCTTTGATTCATAGTCTGCAGAATGGATGTTAGCAGGCATAAAAACAAACAGCTGAGAAAAGAAGCTAAAGGCAAAGGAGAAAAGGAAAAATACACCCATTTAAATGCAGAGTTCCAAAGAATAGCAAGGAGAGATAAGAGTTGGAAGTACTTATAAATGTTACTAATGATAGTTTTACTTTTTCTAAAACAGGAGGCTCAGTAAACAGACTCAGTGATCAATGCAAAGAAATAGAGGAAAACAATAGAATGGGAAAGACTAGAGATCTCTTCAAGACAATTAGAGATACCAAGAGAACATTTCATGCAAAGATGGGCTTAATAAAGGACAGAAATGGTGTGGACCTAACAGAAGCAGGGACCTGACCTGCCTCTTGAGAAATCTGTATGCAGGTCGGAAAGCAACAGTTAGACCTGGACATGGAACAATGGACTGGTTCCAAATAAGAAAAGGGGTACGTCAAGGCTGTATATTGTCACTGCCTGTTTAACTTATATGCCCCTGTATCACTCCTATAGAGGTATCCACACCTTTAATTTTTTAAACCTAGATTACTTGTTCATTAGTTAGTACCCTTCGTGGCTAAGTAGTAGTCCGCTGTATAAATATAACAATTTGGTTTTTTTGTTTTTGTTTGTTTGGCTGTGCTGGCAGCATGAAGGATTTTAGTTCCTAGAATAGGGATCAAACCCATGGTCCTTTGCAACAAAAGTGTGGAAACTTAACAATTGGACTGCCAGGGAAATCCCTATACCAATTTGCTTTATACCATTCTCATATTGATGGAAAGAAACTTGTTTACATTTTAGGCTATTTGAATAAAAGTACTGTATAAGTCTTCTCTTGTACATATCTTAGTTTATGTTGGGTAAATACCTAGGAGTACAGTCATTGGGTCATATGGTGAAAGTGTTAGTTGCTCAGTCATATCCGACTCTTTGTGGTCCCGTGGACTATATCCCACCAGCCTCTTCTGTCCATGAAATTCTCCAGGCAAGAATACTGAAGAATGGAGTGGGTAGCCATTCCGTTCTCAAAGGGGTTTTCCAACCCAGGAATCAAACCTGGGTCTCTTGTATTGCAGGCAGAGTCTTTACCATCTGAGCCACTAAAGACTCAGGGTTCATAAGTAGGTTATTTTTAATTTAGTTAGCAGCTACTAGTCTTTTCCCCAAAATGGTTGTTCTGTCTTATAATTCCACTGACAGTGTATGGTAATATTTTATTTTCAAAGAATTTCTCCATACTTTCCACATTGCCTAATTTATCCATATAAAGTTGATGTTTATAATATTTATTAACCATTTAATATATATCAGATGTATAGCTATATTCCCTGTTGCATTTCTCATATTGATTCTTTTTTTGATTTAATCGTCTAAGAAAGGATTTTTCATATCTGTTAACTCTTCAAAATCTCAGTTTTGGCTCTGCTAATTTTTCTGTTACTTGTTTTCTGCTCTTATTTCTTTCCTTCGGTGTACTTTGGATTTTCTGACACAAGTTTCTCAACCTTAGCAGTGCGGACATTTTATACCAGATAATTCTTTGTTTTGGAGGGATGTCTTGTGCACTGCTGGATGTTTAGCAGCATCAACAGATATACTCACTAGATGACAGTGGTAGGCCCTTGGCGGATGTCTCCAGGGAGACAGAATCACCCTGGTTAGAGAACTGCTGTTTCGATAGAAGCTTTTTAAGCCTATACATTTCTTTCACAACACTTTGAATTGTATCTCACTAATTTTGGTATATTTTTGTTACCATTCAGTTAGAAATATTTTCTCATTTTCTTTGTGATTTTTTTTCCTTTGACCTGTGAATTATTTAGAAATGTGACTTAATTCCCAAATATTTGAAGTATTTATAAATATCTGATTATTAATTATTCCTAGTTTAATTTGATTTTGATCAGAAGACATAATTTGTTTTTGGCTACACTGAGATTTTATTGCTGTGGAGGGGCTTTCTCTAGTTGGAGGTACTTTCTAGTTGAAGGGCATGTGCTTCTCTTTGTGATGGTTTCTCTTGTTGTGGAGCACAGGCTCCAAGCACACCGGCTCGTTGGCCGTGGGTTCTTAACCACTAGACCACCAGGGAAGTCCTAACCTTCGTTTTTAAAGGATATTACATTTTGGATATAAAATTCTGAGTTTATAGTTTAAGTGCTTTAACGATGTAATTCCACTGTCTTGCGTTCTCTAGTGCTTCAGGTGAGAAATTGGTGGCAGTATGTATTGTTTCCTTGTATGTAATGCGGGCTTTTTTTTCTGGCTGCTTTCATGGTGTTTCTTTCTTTGATGTTCAGCAGTTTCACTGCGATGCACTGAGGTTTGTGTTTACCTGATACTTGTCCTGCTTTGGAATCACTCAGTGTCCTAGATCTATAAATGTATGTCTTTTAGCAAATTTGGGAGAGTTTTGGCCGTTTATATCGTTGGAGTTTTTTTTCTTCTACCCCTTTTTTCTCTTTCTAGGATCTACTTACACTTATGTTAAATATTTTTTATGTAATGCCCTCAGATCACTGGCACTCTTTTTCAATAATTTCTCTGTGTTCTGCAAATTGGATCCCTCCTATTGTTTGTTCTTAAGTTTATGTCTTTTTCTTCTGTTATTTCAATCATACATACAGCCTGAAAAATGTAAAGTCATGGGGATTTGGGAGATAATGTGTGTCATATTATCTATGTGTTTCCTCTTTTTTTAAATATATAATTTTTTACATGTAGTAAAGTTCATAAACTTAAGTATAGCATATTATTAATTTTTACATATGTATCCACACATAGCATTATCCAGATCAAAATGGCACTGTAGCAGGCTCCTTTATGTTCCCCTCCCCAGCGAGAGACACCCTTCTGGTCTTTACCAGCGTACATCTTGCCATCAAACTTCATATAAATGAAATCATGCGATATGTACTCTTTTATGTCTGACTTTTTTACTAAATATTATGTCTGAGTTTCACCCATGCTGTTTTGGGTTGCAGCGATTCATTTTCACTGTATGAGTATACCAGAATTTACTTATCCATACACTTACTGATAGATATTTGGGTTAATAACTTTTTGCTTTTATGAAGCAACACTTCTTTGAATAATGTGCATGGTTTTTAGTAGTGGTAAGGACTCATTTGTCTTGGGTATATACCTGAGATTGGTGGATTTTTTTTTTTTCTTTAAAGAATCAGATGAAGGTGAAGGTGGAGTCGCTCAGTCGTGTCTGACTCTTTGCGACCCCGTGGACTGTAACCTACTAGGCTTCTCCGTCCATGGGATTCTCCAGGCAAGAATACTGGAGTGGATTGCCATTTCCTTCTCCAGGGGATCTTCCCGACCCAGGGATTGAACCCAGGTCTCCTGCATTGGAGGCAGATGCTTTAACCTCTGAGCCACCAGGAAAGCCCAAGAATCAGATAATAATAATTTTATGTTTTTTGGGTCAATAGAACTCTGTAAGTATTTACACAAAATAACTTTTAAAAAATTTTTGTTTATTTTTGGCTGTGCTGGGTCTCCATTGCTGCTTGGGCTTTTCTCTACTTGTGCTGAGCAGGGGCTTCTCTCTAGCTGTGCTGCAGCGCAGGCTTCTCACTGCAGTAGCTTCTCTTGTTGTGGGATACTGGCTCTGGGATGCACGGTTTCCGTAGTTAGGGCACGTAGGCTCCATGGTTGGTGGCTCCTGGGCTGTAGAGCACAGACTCAGTAGTGGTGAACAGACTTGGTTCCACCGAGGCATGTGGAGTCTCTGGATTTGGGATCCAACCCGTGTTGCCTGCATTGACAGGTAGATTGTTTACCTCTGAGTTCAAGGAAGCCCAGAACTTTATTTTTAAAAAACAAAATTGAAATTATAACAGTGATTCAGTACTTTTTTTGTAACACAGGCTTGCTGATAAGAAGAATGAAATTCTTTAAGGGAAGAGGTGTGGAACTAACATTTTACTTAATTGGGCCTCAAAGTTAATGTTCCATATTACCAAAATGGATTTCAGGTGTTTACCTATTAATGCTGATCTGTAATGAAATGTGGTATACTTCATTAAAAATTTTTTTTTCACAGATAGCTACTCCCAAATATTGGTGTCAGTTTATGAACAGAGGATTTTAATTGAGCATATTCATTGCTTGGAAAGCATTTATTGAAGTATTTTATGTTTTTCTTGTGATAATTGCCTTTTAGCTTTTCATTACATTTCATACTAATAGCTTTCAGTGGAAGAATTAGGTGAAAGTTCCTCAACTGCAATTTAAAATGGACTTTGAAATGTGGAAATTTCCTGTGTGTGTGTGTGTGTGTGTGTGTGTGTGTTGAGCTTCTAAGAGTTCTGCTGGAATTGCAGTTTGAGCTTGGAAATGGAGATCTAAGTTTTTGTTACAACTTTTGGTAGCACAGGAAAGAAGAGCTTGACATTTCTTACGATTCAGTAGTGGGTGTTCCTTGTTGAAATATGTAAGTTTTCACATATATGTACTTAATAGGCTTTTGGTTACAACTTGAAGTCATTGAGAAACAGCCCCATACCTATAACCAAAGCTACTTTCTAAAGCCATTCAGTGTTTAAAAATACTAACAACAAATGCTATCAATTAAGTGGTGGTGAGTGCTGAAAGAAGCTGAAGACTAATCGAGTGACATTCACAGGACTAGCAAGAAAAAAAGAAAGGAGTCTCTTTTTCTTCTTCCTGCCTTCTTGTCACTCTGCTCTCTGTTGAAGATGCTGAGGCAGTAAGCAGTGCATTTTCCTGAATTTGTCTCAACATCAGAGAACAGACTATAGATAGAGGAGGTGGATTTGGAATTGAGAGACATATAAATACTTAGCATACTGTTCTGATAAGTGAACTTCTGTAGAACAAGACTAATTGTTTCTTGATTTTGTCTAACAAGATACAGCCCTGTACGTGTGTGTTGGGGGAGGGGGTTATGCATGCTTAGTTGCTCAGTCATATCCAACTCTTTGTGACTCCATGAACTGTAGCCCACCAGGCTCCTGTCTGTGGGATTACCCAGGCAAGACTGCCAGAGTGGTTTGCTGTTCCTTCTCCAGAGGATCTTCTTGACTTAGGGATCCATATCTCCTGCATTAGCAGGCGGATTCTTAGGTGATAAATACCCAATTCTGGGTGAGGTCAATTGCTTTGTTAGTTAAAACACTGTTCCATCTGCATAGTCTAACTCAAGGGTTGGCAGACTTAAATTTTATACTTTTACATATGTAAGGGAAAATAAAATAACTTATTCCTAAAAATCTTTAGATTCACCATTTGACCCTTCTAAATCTTACTTTCAACTAGATGTTGATGCTTATGTTTTTCTGTAATTGTCATCAGAAGTGTTGTTGTTCAGTCGCTAAGTTGTGTCTGACTCTCTGATCCCATGGATTGCAGCATACCAGCCTCTTCTATCCTCCACTGTCTCCCAGAGTTTGCTCAGTGATGCTATATCATCTCATTCTGTGCCACTCCCTTCTCCTTTTGCCTTCAATCTTTGCCAGCAGCAGGGTCTTTTCCAATGAGGTCAGTCTTTGCATCAACTGGTCGAAGAATTGGAACTTCAGCTTCAGCAACAGGCCTTCCAGTGAATACTCAGGGTTGGCTTCCTTTAGGATTGACTGTTTTGATCTCCTTGAAGTCCAAGGGACTTTCAAGAGTTCTCTAGCACCACAGTTCAAAAGCATCTTTCTTCCATGCTCAGCCTTCTTTATGGTCCATGACTCATCAAAAGTATTAGTGATACAGAATATCTTTGAAAAGTGCCCCACTGTTATTTCAGAGACGTTCTTCCAAGTCATTAAACAGCTAATACTGTAGGATATGGTACTAGTGCTTTTCTAGACACTGTCCCGCATTGTCAGCACAAGGTTTTCAAACAGAAGTTTGTGTAAGTACAAGCTAATAGCACTTCTTAGGATTCCTTCTTGCTGTCACTTTTTTGAAGATCACTGTAAGACGCAAGTATCAGACTTGTTAAAATTTGGGTCTTAGAAATAATAAATAAATTTTAATTTATCACAGACCATGTATGCCAGACACTAGGCTGGGAACTTCATGTCTGTTATTTCTAAATAGCTTAATCTTTTGTATTTATTTATTTGGCTGTGCTGGGTCTTATGGAGAAGGCAGTGGCACCCCACTCCAGTACTCTTGCCTGGAAAATCCCATGGACGGGAGAAGCCTGGGGGCTGCAGTCCATGGGGTCGCGAAGAGTCGGACACCACTGAGTGACTTCCCTTTCACTTTCCACTTTCATGCATTGGACAAGGAAATGGCAACCCACTCCAGTGTTCTTGCCTGGAGAATCCCAGGGACGGGGGAGCCTGGTGGGCTGCCGTCTGTGGGGTCACACAGAGTCGGACACAACTGAAGCGACTTAGCAGCAGCAGCTGGGTCTTAGTTGTGGCATGTGTGATCTTGTAGTTGTGATGTGCAGACTCTTAGTTGCAGCACGTGGGATCTAGTTTCCTGCCCTCTACATTGGGAGCACAGAGTCTTACACACTGGGCCACCAGGAAAGTGCCTATCATAATCTTTTATGATTATACTGTTGTTTCATAGGCACAGAAAGACTTATATGTATTCAGGTCACATGTCCATCGAGAGGCAGAACAGAATTCACACACATGGTCTGAATAAAGCCAAAATTTAATTTGTGTTCTTTTTATGCTGTAAGGAAATCAGTTTGAGAGATTAGGGTAGAATGATATGTACACTCATCAATTCTTAGCATTGTTGTGTCGGTGGACTCAGCCAGTAGAAACATCTCTGGATTGGAGATTGATGATCAAAAATTTCCAAAATCTGGGGTGGGTGTAGGTGTGATACTGTTAGAATTTGACTGAAATGGCTACTCTTGGCTGTACATAGATAGAGAGGTAAGTAAGGCAGGCGGGGCCTATAGAATATGATTGATGATTTAGAATTCATATTGAAGGCAAATAGTAGATTCAATGAAAATTTAAAAATGAAGGAGTTAACAGATAGAATGTTCTAAAAAGAAATTTTTTTATTTTGGCCACACCATGTGGGATCTTATTTCCCTGACCGGGGATGGAACCTGTACTTCCTACAGTGGAAGCTTGGGGTCTTAATCTCTGAACCACCAGCTGCTGCTGCTAAGTCGCTTCAGTCGTGTCTGACTCTGTGTGACCCCATAGACGGCAGCCCACCAGGCTCCCTTGTCCCTGGGATTCTCCACCAGGCAAGAACACTGGAGTGGGTTGCCATTTCCTTCTTCAATGCATGAAAGTGAAAAGTGAAAGTGAAGTCGCTCAGTCGTGTCTGACTCACAGCGACCCCATGGACTGCAGCCCACCAGGCTCCTCCGTCCATGGGAGTTTCCAGGCAAGAGTACCAGAGTGGGGTGCCATCGCCTTCTCCTAAACCACCAGGGTGGCCCCTATAAAGGAAATTTGTTAAGAAGTAAAATGGTTTATAATGAGGTTCAGGATGTGGCTCAAGTAGGATAAAGAGGGAAGATGGAGATGCTTTTACTAATTCTGAGATAGCAGGTGTGAACTATTTGAGGCAAATTGACGCATGCAGTCACTATGAAATAAGGAACTATAACGCTGGAATAGTAATTGGGTCTTTGATCTAGAATGAATTTAATTTTAAATTGAGAATCTGAACATTTACATCTAAATCCTGAATCATCTTGTTATAAACCACGTAACCTGTGTAAAATCCTTTTCTTTGAAGTTTTTCCCTCTGGTGAGAACAGGTGATTTAGTCTCCTTACCTTCTTCCCAGTCATGATTAAGGGTTATGTAGTAATAACTATACACACTACAAGCTAATGTGTTTAGTTTTAGTGGTCTTACAATTCCCTGAGACTTTTTCACATTGCGTAAGGAATGCATTTTGCCTTGCAGAAGATTGTCCTGTCTTTGAATGCTTGCAGTCTCCCTTAGTTTCTCTGGGTGACTCTTTTTTTGCTTCCCTGTTTGCTTAAAACTTATTGGAGAAAGAGAAATATATGCTGTACATGTCAATTCCCAGTGGTTATACAGAAAAAGCCATGGGTAGCTTACTTGGCTTACGTGATGTCTAGGGCAAGTTATGTGTCTTCCCTTTCAGTTATTCTCTTTCCTGATATTGGAAGATGGCTTATGAATCACAGCTTTCCCGGTTGAACATTTTTCATTGCTTTAAAGGGACCTTGATATTTAAAAGAATATTTTATGGAAAGGTGTGAGAATTTTATTTCTCCAGTTCATTTTTATTCATCTGTATTTTATTTTCTTTTTAAACCACTTTATTGAGAGGTAATTCATATACCATACAATTTACCTATTTAAAGTGTAAAATCACTGGTTTTAGTATATTCACGGATAAGTGCAACCTGAGCTACAAGGCTTGCAGGATCTTAGTTCCCTAACCAGGGATTGAACCCATGCCCTTGGCAGTGAAAGCGTGAAGTCATAACCACTGGACCACCAGGGAATTCTCTAGAGAAATTTTATCTCCTCCAAAAGAAACCCCATACCCTTTAGCTGTTGCTCCTATATGCCCGTCCAGCCCTAACTAATCACTTCCTTTCTGTTTCTGTACATTTCCCTGATCTGCACTATCATATAATTGAAGTTATATAACATGTTGATATTTCAGGACTAGTTTCTTTAACTTAGCATAGTGTTTTCAAGATTCATCCATTTTATAGTGTCAATATTTCATTTCTTTTTACTACCAAATAATATTCCATTGTATAGATGTTTGAAATTTTATTTATCCATTCATCGGTTGATGAAATGTGGGTTGATTCCCCATTTTGGGTTATTTGTCTTTTTATTATAAGAATTACACACACATATATATATACACACATGTTTATATATAATCTGGATATGAATTCCTCATCAGTTATGAGATTTGCAAGAATTTTTTGTGTGTCTTTTCACTTTTTTGATGATGTCCTTTGAAGTATGAGTTTTTTTAATCTTCATAAAGTCCAGTTTATATATTTGGTTTTTCCTTTTGTTGCTTACACTTAAGTATTGCGTAAACCAAGACCACAAAGATTTATGACTTGTAAGAGTTTTTTATAGTGTTAGCTCTTACATTTAGGTCCTTAATCTGTTTTGGTCAAATTGTTCAAAATTTTTAATTGGTCAAAGTTTGTTTTGTATATGGTTTGAAGTAAGGGTCCAGGTTCATTCTTTTGCATGTCCGGTTATCCTAGCATCATTTGTTGAAAAGCCTAGTCTTTCTCCATGGATGACTTTCGCACCTTTAACAATAATTAGTTGACCATTGATGTATAGGTTTATTTCTGAACTTTTATTTGCCCCCACCCCAGTTTTATTGAGATATAATTGACATAGAGCATTGTGTAAGTTTGAGATGTACCACATAATGACTTATGTATATTGTAAGACTACCACTATAAGTTTAGTTAACTTACATCATCTCATTTGGGCTTACCTGATAGCTCAGTTGGTAAAATCCGCCAGCAATGCAGGACCCCCCTGGTTTAATTCCTGGGTCGGGAAGATCCGCTGGAGAAGGAATAGACTACCCACTCCAGTATTTTGGCCTGGAGAATTCCGAGGACTGTATAGTCCATGGGGTCACAAGGAGTTGGACATGACTGAGCAACTTTCACTTTCATCACCTTGTATAGATTAAAAAAAAATTTTCCCCTTGTTATGGCAACTTTATACACCATATTAATTGCTTTTGCTTTGCAGTAAGTTTTGACATTGCTGCTGCTGCTGCTAAGTCGCTTCAGTAGAGTCCGACTCTGTGCGACCCCATAGACGGCCTCCTACAGACTCCTCTGTCCCTGGGATTCTCCAGGCAGGAACACTGGAGTGGGTTGCCATTTCCTTCTCCAGTGCATGAAAGTGAAAAGTGAAAGTGAAGTCGCTCAGTTGTGTCCAACTCTTAGCGACCTCATGGACTGCAGCCTACCAGGCTCCTCAGTCCATGGGATTTTTCCAGGCAAGATTACTGGAGTGGGGTGCCAGACATTGGGAAATGTGAATCCTTGCAGTAAGTTTTGACATTGCTGCTGCTGCTGCTAAGTCGCTTCAGTAGAGTCCGACTCTGTGCGACCCCATAGACGGCCTCCTACCAGACTCCTCTGTCCCTGGGATTCTCCAGGCAGGAACACTGGAGTGGGTTGCCATTTCCTTCTCCAGTGCATGAAAGTGAAAAGTGAAAGTGAAGTCGCTCAGTTGTGTCCAACTCTTAGCGACCTCATGGACTGCAGCCTACCAGGCTCCTCAGTCCATGGGATTTTTCCAGGCAAGATTACTGGAGTGGGGTGCCAGACATTGGGAAATGTGAATCCTACTTTGTTCTTTCTCTGGATTGTTTTAACTATTCTACCTGAATTTTAGAATCAACATGTTATCTTCTACAAAGAAGTCGGCTTGGATTCTGATGAGGATTTCACTGAGTCTATATATCAGTTTGGAGACTCTTGCCATTTTAGCAATGCTAAGTCTTCCAGTCCATGAACATGAGATGTTTCTTCATTTATTTAGATCTTTTTTGATTTCTTCCAACAATGTTTATGGTTTTCAGAGTTTAAGTTTTGTACTTCTTTTGTTAACTTTTTTCCTAATATAATTTATTATTTTAATGCTATTATAAATGAAATTGTTTTCTTAATTTTATTTTCAGATTTTTTCATTCCAAGCATTTAGAAACATAATCAATTTTTGTATATTTATCTTGCATTGTGTAACTTTTCTAAACTTATTAGTTGTAATTGGTTTTAATGAGTTCCTTAGGAGTTTTTATGTGCAAAATCATATAATCTGTGATTAAGAGATAACTTTACTTCTTCTCTAATCTAGATACCTTTATCTAATCTAGATGTCTTTACCTTGTCCAACTGCACTGGCTAGAAACTTCAGTATAATGTTAAACAGTAGTGGTGAAAGCAAACATCCCTGTCTTATTCCTAATCTTAAGCATTCAATTTTCACCTTGAAGTTTGAGTGCTGTTTTGCTCTTCACAAAATCTGACACCCTTTGGTGATAAAAACACTTGAGAAATTAGGAATATAAGGGAAATTCCTCAACATTGTAAAGGGCATTCATGAAAAATCCACAGTCACCCTCATATTTCCAGGTCCATCCATGTTGCTATAAATAACACTGTTGTATTCTTTTTTAAGGCTGAATAATACCCCTCTGTGTGTGTATGTGTGTTTCTGTCTGTGTGCCAGATCTTCTTAAGCCACTGATTTGTTGATGGGCACTTGGATTGTTTCCATGTCTTAGCAGTTGTAAAGAGTGCACTGTGAACTTTAGAGTGTGTGTATCTTTTTTCTTTTTTGAGTAAAATGACCTTAATGATAATTGGTCATTTTAAGAATAGGGCAAATGATCCACCTTTATCAAGGAAAAGGAAAATTCAGTTCAGTCGCGCAGTCGTGTCCGACTCTTTGCGACCCCATGAATCGCAGCACGCCAGGCCTCCCTGTCCATCACCAACTCCCGGAGTTCACTCAGACTCACGTCCATTGAGTCTGTGATGCCATCCAGCCATCTCATCCTCGGTCGTCCCTTTCTCCTCCTGCCCCCAATCCCTCCCAGCATCAGGGTCTTTTCCAATGAGTCAACTCTTCGCATAAGGTGCCCAAAGTACTGGAGCTTCAGTTTTAGCATCATTCCTTCCAAAGAAATCCCAGGGTTGATCTCCTTCAGAATGGACTGGTTGGATCTCCTTGCAGTCCAAGGGACTCTCAAGAGTCTTCTCCAACACCACAGTTCAAAAGCATCAATTCTTCGGCGCTCAGCCTTCTTCACAGTCCAACTCTCACATCCATACATGACCACAGGAAAAACCATAGCCTTGACTAGACGGACCTTAGTCGGCAAAGTAATGTCTCTGCTTTTGAATATACTATCTAGGTTGGTCATAACTTTTCTTCCAAGGAGTAAGCGCCTTTTAATTTCATGGCTGCAGTCACCATCTGCAGTGATTTTGGAGCCCAAAAAAACAAAGTCTGACACTGTTTCTACTGTTTCCCCATCTATTTCCCATGAAGTGATGGGGCCAGATGCCATGATCTTCGTTTTCTGAATGTTGAGCTTCAAGCCAACTTTTCCACTCTCCTCTTTCACTTTCAACAAGAGGCTTTTTAGCTCCTCCTCACTTTCTGCCATAAGGGTGGTGTCATCTGCATATCTGAGATTATTGATATTTCTCCCAGCAATCTTGATTCCAGCTTGTGTTTCTTCCAGTCCAGCATTTCTCATGATGTACTCTGCATATAAGTTAAATAAGCAGGGTGACAATATACAGCCTTGACGTACTCCTTTTCCTATTTGGAACCAGTCTGTTGTTCCATGTCCAGTTCTAACTGTTGCTTCCTGACCTGCATACAGATTTCTCAAGAGGCAGGTCAAGTGGTCTGGTATTCCCATCTCTTTCAGAATTTTCCACAGTTTACTGTGATCCACACAGTCAAAGGCTTTGGCATAATCAATAAAGCAGAAATAGATGTTTTTCTGGAACTCTCTTGCTTTTTCCATGATCCAGCGGATGTTGGCAATTTGATCTCTGGTTCCTCTGCCTTTTCTAAAACCAGCTTGAACATCAGGGAGTTCACGGTTCACATATTGCTGAAGTCTGGCTTGGAGAATTTTGAGCATTTCTAAAGGAAAATTAGAAAACCTAAAGTTAAATTTGAGAAGGAAGTGACAGCCCATTCCATTATTCTTTTGCCTGGAGAATTCCATGGACAGAGGAGTCTGGTGGGCTGCAGTCCATGGGGTTGCAGAAGTGTTGGGCATGACTTAGCAACTAAACAACAACAAAGTCAAATTAATTTATTAAAGGCATCTGTGAAGCAGCCATGTGCTCCTATCTCAACTCTCTACTGTGGCCTTCACCTAACTGCATTATGAGAAAAGTAGGCTCTGTGAGTTGGCCTGGGAACATAACCATGTATAATAGTTAAAGCACTATACCATAGTGTAGTTTCTGTAGTATACTGTTTCTAAATAGATGTATTTTTCTCTAGTTATTTTGGATAACCACCCATACTATACTATACTATACTATGTAACATATAGATTAAGAATTGTAAAAGGGCGTTAAGAGTGATTAGCCACACTGCCTATATTTGAATTTTTATGCCCTTGAGCAGGTTACCTAGCTTCAATTTCTCATCTGTTAAATGGGGATGTTAATAATGCCTCCCACAAGATATCATTGTATTAAATAGGTTAATAGTACATTTAAATAACTTGAAATATACCCAGCACATACAAAACTCCATCAATATTAGCTATTAGTACCATTACAAGTAATTTACCTATTAAAAATGTGCTTTCTGAGTTGAGAATTTTCTCTTTTGTATGAGGATCAAACTGTAGAATAATTAGTTGGTTTGTGCCGTGTTGTCATCACTCATTTTATCCTTCTACCTCACAAGTACTTGCAGTTAGAGAATATCTATGGTTACATTAAAACTGAAACTAAAAGCCTCTGAAGCCTCAGGGCACGTGTCAGACTCTCAGTCTTTAAGGCTAATCTTTTAGGACCTTATGAATTTCCTCTATAGCTAAAAATAGCTTCCTTGATGACTGTTACAGTCAGTATCCAGGTTATTTTTAGAACACAATGGCATTTCTCTTTTGTATGAGGATCAAACTGTAGAATAATTAGTTGGTTTGTGCCGTGTTGTCATCACTCATTTTATCCTTCTACCTCACAAGTACTTGCAGTTAGAGAATATCTATGGTTACATTAAAACTGAAACTAAAAGCCTCTGAAGCCTCAGGGCACGTGTCAGACTCTCAGTCTTTAAGGCTAATCTTTTAGGACCTTATGAATTTCCTCTATAGCTAAAAATAGCTTCCTTGATGACTGTTACAGTCAGTATCCAGGTTATTTTTAGAACACAATGGCAACTCACTCCAGTACTCTTCCCTGGAAAATCCCATGGGCGGAGGAGCCTGGAGGGCTGCAGTCCATGGGGTCGCTAAGAGTCGGACGCGACTGAGCGACTTCACTTTCCCTTTTCACTTTCATGCGTTGGAGAAGGAAATGGCAACCCACTCCAGTACTTATGCCTGGAGAATCCCTTGGATGGAGGAACCTGTGGGCTACAGTCCATGGGGTCGCAAAGAGTTGGACACGACTGAGTGACTTCCCAACTTTCCTTTTGCCATGAAGTGATGGAACCGGGTGCCATGATCTTAATTTTTGTAATGTTGAATTTTAAGCCAGCTTTTTTGATGTCCTCTTTCACCTTTATCAAAAGCTTCTTTAGTTGCTCTTTGCTTTCTGCTATTAGAGTGTTACTATCTGCATATCTGATGTTGTTGATAATTTCTCTGGGAAATCTTGATCCAGCTTATGATTCATCCAACCCGACATTTTGCATTATGTACTCTGCATGTAAGTTAAATAAGCAGGATGACTATATATAGTCTTGAGGTACTCCTTTCCCAATTTCGAACTAGTCCCTTGTTTCCTGTCTGGTTCTAACTGTTGCTTCTTGACCCACATACAGGTTTCTTAGGAGACAGGTAAGATGGTCTGGTAATCCCGTCTCTTTAAGAGTTTTGCAGTTTGTTGTGATCCACACAAAGGTTTTAGCATAGTCAATGAAGCAGAAGCAGCTGTTTTTCTGGAATTCCCATGCTTTCTCTATGATCCAGCGGACGTTGGCAATTTGATCTCTTGTTTCCTCTGCTTTTTCTAAATCCAGCTTGTACATTTGGAAGTTCTCTGTTCACATACTGTTGAAGCATAGGATTTTGAGTATTACCTTGATAGCATATGAAATGAGTGCAATTTACAGTAGTTTGAACATAGTTTGGCATTGCCCTTCTTTGGAATTGAAATGAAAGCTGACCTTTTCTGGTCCTGTAGCCAGAAATAAGTTTCCCAAATTTGCTGGCATATTGAGTGCACTTTCACAGCATCATCTTTTAGGATTTTAAATAACATAGCTATTGACAAATTAGAATTTTAGAGAGATTTCTGTTCTCAGACTTGATCAGCCATTGAAGTCTAAAGCATGTAAAAAAATTACACTAATAGAGTTCATTTCTTCAGAAAATAGGCACTTATTTTAGTTTAAAGACAAATGTAGAAAATGTAGAGCCCTTAGGAGACACACTCTTCTTAAGGACACATGATTTATTTACTAATAACTGCAGCAAGAAGACACTGTAAGATACTTGCTTCATAATTGGTTCCATGTTTTCAGGTAAAAGCAGTCAGCAATCCTTTCATTCTAGGCTGGTCAAGCAGGGCTTCAAGAAGAGGAAGTAGAATTTGGTCCAGTACTTTTAAGAGCAGATAAGACAACTGAGTGAACAACAACAGGAAGATTTTAATAAGAGTAGAGTAGAGAGGGGTAGAAGCAATTCTATGACGTTTAACATATTTTTTTCACCAAATGTTTAGCTCTCTTTTCTATGCAAAATTGTGACACTGCTCAGGATGCTTTTCAAAGATAATGAATAAACCTAGTTTGACTAGAGTGAAGAGTGGAAATAAATATAACATTTTGTATTTGTTAATACATACAGTTTTTCTTGTTCAGTCACTAAGTTGTGTCCAACTCCTTGTGACCAGATGGACTGCAGCACGCCAGGTTTCCCTGCACTTCACTATCTCCCAGTTCAGTTCACTTCAGTTGCTCAGTCGTGTCTGACTCTTCGACCCCATGGACTGCAGCACACTAGCCTTCCCTGTCCATCACCAACTCCCATGTCCAGTGAGTTGGTGATGCCATCCAGCCATCTCATCCTCTGTCGTCCCTTTCTCCTCCTGCCTTCAATCTTTCCCAGCCTCAGGGTCTTTTCAGATGAATCAGTTCTTCGCATCAGTTAGCCAAAGTATTGAAGTTTCAGCTTCAGCAGCAGTCCTTCCAATGAATATTTAGGACTTAATTCCTTTAGGATGGACTGGTTGTACCTCCTTGCTGTCCAAGGGACTCTCAGTGAACATCCTCTTCCAACAACACAAGAGAAGACTCTACATATGGACATCACCAGATGGTCAATACCAAAATAAGATTGATTGTATTCTTTGCAGCCAAGGATGGAGAAGCTCTATATAGTCAGCAAAAACAAGACTGGGAGCTGACTGTGGCTCAGATCATGAACTCCTTATTGCCAAATTCAGACTTAATTGAAGAAAGTAGGGAAAACCACTAGACCATTCAGGTATGACCTAAATCAAATTCCTTACGATTATACAGTGCAAGTGACAAATAGATACAAGGGATTAGATCTGATAGAATGCCTGAAGAACTATGCACGGGACAGAGGTTCATGACATTGTTACAGGAGGACATGATCAAGACCATCTCCAAGAATAAGAAATGCAAAAAGGCAAGATGTTGTCTGAGGAAGCGTTAAAAATAGCTCAGAAAAGAAGAGAAGCGAAAGGCAGAGGAAAAAAGGAAAGATGTACCTATTTGATTGCAGAGTTCCAAAGAATAGTAAGGAGAGATAAGAAAGCCTTTCTCGGTGATCAGTGCAAAGAAATAGAGGAAAACAACAGAATGGGAAAGACTAGAGATCTCTTCAAGAAAATTAGAGATACCAAGGGAACATTCCATGCAAAGATGGGCTCAATAAAGGACAGAAATGGTAGGGACCTAACAGAAGCAGAAGATATTAAGAAGAGGTGGCAAGAATACACAGAAGAACCATACAGAAAAGACCTTCACGAACCAGATAATCTCAATGGTATGATCACTCACCTAGAGCCAGACATCCTGGAATGCGAAGTCAAGTGGGCCTTAGGAAGCATCACTACAAACAAAGCTAGTGGAGATGATGGAATTCCAGTTGAGCAATTTCAAGTTGTGAAAGTGCCGCACTCAATATCCCAGCAAATTTGGAAAACTCAGCAGTGGCCACAGGACTGGAAAAGGTCAGTTTTCATTCCAGTCTGAAAGAAAGGCAATGCCAAAGAATGCTCAAACTACCACACAATTGCACTCATCTCACAAGCTAGTAAAGTAACGCTCAAAGTTCTCCAAGCCAGGCTTCAACAGTTTGTGAACCATGAATTTCCAGATGTACAAGCTGGTTTTACAAAAAGCAGAGGAACCAGATATCAAATTGCCAACATCTGCTGGATCATTGAAAAAGCAAGGGAGTTACAGGAAACCATCTGCTGCTGCTCTGTTGACTATGCCAAGCCTTTGACTGTCTCCCACAGTTTGCTCAAATTTGTATCCATTGAATCAGTGATACTATCCAACCATCTCCTCCTCTGTTGCCTGCTTCTCCTCCTGCCCTCTATCTTTCTCAGCATCCAGGTCTTTTCCAGTGAGTTTACTCTTTACATCGGGTGGCTAAAGTTTTGGAGCTTCATCATCAGTCTTTCCAATGAATATTCCGGGTTGATTTCCTTTAGTATTGACTGGTTTGATCTCCTTGCTGTCCAAGGGACTCTCAAGTGTCTTCTCCAGCACTACAGTTTGAAAGCAACAATTCTTTGGCACTCAGCCTTCTTTATGGTCCAGCTCTCGCATACATACATGACTGTTGGAAAAATCATATATTTGGTGATGTGGACCTTTGCCAGCAAAGTGACAACTCTGTGTTTTAAGACAGTAACCAGGTTTGTCATAGCTTTTCTTCCAAAGAGCAAGCGTCTTTTAATTTCATGGTGGCAGTCACTGTCCCATGTGGTGGGACATTAAACAAATATCAAATACATTTAATATGATTCCCATTTCATATGGGGATAACATGATCACAGGGAGTTAGATGGGAAATTAATAAGAAAAGATATCCAGAAAATAACCCAAATATTTGGAAATTAGTATATTTCTGCATAATATATGAAAAAAAGAAGGAATCACAAGGAAAATTAGAAAGTATTTTAACTTCGTAGTGGTGCTTAGTGAGAAATTTATTTCGATAAGCTTTTAAATGTTTATATTAGAAAAGAACAGTCTAGAATTGTTTGTCAGCTTCTACCCCAAGAGCCTAGAAAAAGACAGGAGATTAAACCTAAAGAAAGTAGAAAGCAGGACATAGTAAAGGGTAAAAATGGAAATCAGTCAAACAAAATGTGCAAACAATAAACTAATAATGCCAAAAATTAGTTCTTTGAAAAGATAGTAAAATTGACAAAACCTTTTGTTTGATAAGGTTTCTCAACCTTGCCTGTGTTGACCCTTTCAGGCTGATAAATGTTATGGGGAGCTGTCTATATGTTGTGTGATGTTTGGCTATATCCTTGGTGTTTACCCCCTCAATGCCAGTAGAACCCCTTCTCCCAGTTGTGACAACTAAAAATGTCTCCAGACATTAGCAGATATCCCCTGGAGATGTGTGGCAAATTCATTCCTCTTTGAGACCACTCCGTGCGTGCTATCACTTCAGTTGTGTCCCACTCTTTGCGAACCTATGAACTGTAGCCCACCAGGCTTCTCAGTCCATGAGGATTCTCCAGGCAAGAATACTGGAATGGGTTGCCATGCCTTCCTCTAGGGAATCATCCCAACTGAGGGATTGAACCCACGTCTCTCATGTGCATTGACAGATGGGTTCTTTACCACTTATGCCACCTGGGAAACCCCTTGAGACCACTGTGTTAGAACACTTGAGAAAAAAAGACAAAAATTAGCAACATTAGTGAAAAAAGAAGAGACTTCATATAGATTTTGTAAACATTAAAAGGATAAAAAAGGCATAAGCCAATTTATGCTAGTAAATTCTGTATCCTAAATGAAATAGATATATTTCTGGAAAAATGCAAACTACTAAAACTGAATTAAGATGAAATAGAAAACCTGATAGCTTTATACTGATTTTAGAAACCAGATTTGCAACTAAAAGCTTTTCCACAAATAAAGACTTGAATGACTTCATTGATGAATTATATTAAACATTTAAGGAAAAAAGCATACTAGTCCTACACAAACTCAGCAAACAGGAAGAGTGAACACTTCCAGTTCACTTTATATGGCCAATATTACCTTGATAACCAAAACAAAACATGTTACTAGAAAAGAAATCTATGTATCAAGAGACTTCAGTCCAGTGGCTTAGTTGTGTCAGACTCTTTGCGACCCCATGGACAGCAGCACACCAAGAGCCTTAATAAACAACAAAATATTAGCAGAGGAGATCCAGCCAGAAAAACAAAACCAAAACTAGAAGGAAAAAACCCCAAAACATTGCACACAAACAAAACACAGTGACCACCATGTCAGGTTTATTCCCAGGAGGCAAATTTTGTTTACTATATGATATTAATTTATTTCAACATATTAACACTAGTATAAGTTGGGAGAACCATGTTATCATCCCATTTGATATCGAAGAAGTGTCTGAAAAAAATTCAACATGTTCTTCATAAAAAAAATAACAGCATATTAGGAATACAAGATAGAAAGAACTTTCTCAATCTGATAAGGTATCTACAGAAACCCATTAGCATAATGGTGAAAGATGATGTTCTTAGATCTCAAAAGAGGCAAAAATGTCTACTCTCACTTTTGCTCTACATTGCTGTGGTTTTGCTAGCGCAATAAGAAAAAGATACAAAAGACAAACAGATGAGAGAAAACAAAATAAAACTGTCCTTATTTGTTAATGATACTGCATTTATAGAAAATCCTGAGAAATGCATAAGCAAGCCTCTAGAACGAGTAAAGCTGAGTAGTAGTGTGAAAGGCTTAGTGTAGAAAAATTGTACGTGTATGTGTTAGGAACCAACAGTTGGAAAATGAAAAGATGTTAAAATTTACAGTAGCATCCGAAAAGTTTAAATGGTTAGAATAACAAAATATACAAAACCAGTGCACTAAAAGCTACGCAGTAATGATGGAATGTATTTCTTTTCCACTCAAAAAACTGTTAAGTATACGCCAAGCCCAACTCATTGTGCTGAAGACGTAGAAATCAGGTGCTGCCATAGCCCTAGCAGAGACAAATAAGAAAGCAGGAAGCAGAGCAGTGTGATAGAAGTGTGCAAATGATGTGTGGTGAATACCTGGCCTGTCCTTCCAGAAGGATACAGTGGCTGTCCCAATATTCAATCAGTCTGGAAGAGAAAACCTAAATCCATGAAGACATAAACCGTATTCATAGTTCAGAGAGCACAGTATCATTAAAACGGCAGTTCTCTTACCGCGTTTTACTTTGCATTTGCCTGGCTGTCAGTAGGATTTAATCTCCATTATACTGACTGAGATTTTTTTCAAAAAGTACTTAGTCTACCTAGTCATTTTTCCATTTTACACTTGGGTTTGTTTTCTTCACTGAATTATAGGAGGTCTTTATATATATTAGATAGGTTCTTTGTTGGTTATGCATGTCACAAATATCCGCTCTCGTTCATTAGCATGTGTTTTTAAATCTTTTTAGTGATATCTTCTGATGAACGCACGTTAATTTTGCTTTTATGGAAAGAGTCTATAGCTAGTGCTTTTTGTACCTTCTTGAGAAATCCTGCCTACTCAAGATCATAAAGATACTCTATTTTTTAAAAGTTTCTTACATCTTCCTTTAAAATTTTGACTTTTATCCCACTGGGAACTTTTTCTTTTTTTCGTAGATTCTAAAGTGGTCTTTTTTTTTTTTTTAAGTGATCTGTCTTTACCATTACTTTTTGGTGTGGAAAATGTTAATTTAATGGTATTTTCTGTATTATAGCTTAGGAGAATGTGAAAACTCCTCATTAATATTTTGAAGGTCCTCTGGATTTTAATAATCAGTTTATTGAATATTTTCTTCATAGTTTTTATACCTAAAGAAAATTATTTAAGTACAAAAGAAATGTGGAATCAGCTTTTCAGAATAGTTTGCCTATCTGAAAAGATAGTTGTGTGCTGACATTTTTCGTTTAAAATATTTCTAACAGTTTGAATATTGTTGATTTGAGGACCACATAGATGTGTTTTGCTTATCCCTCACAGTGGCATGAACTTTTTGGAGCTGCTGAAATTCTCAAGTCAGATGATTTCACTTAACATTTTGTTGTGTCCTGATCAACTGAATGATTTTCTATACTAGGTCTGCATTCTCACCTGAGAGCAATTAACTAAAGCCAGCTCTTTGGTGGAGCCTGTGTTCTCCGTTTCTCCCCAGTGGTCCCTCCCCTTGAGTTGTGACCTCTGCTATGGACCTGTGTTTAGAATATATTTACTCGAGAATTCTGAACAAATTTCTAGCCAACAGATGTTATATACTGGTTGACCTGGTCTTTATCTAGAACTGATAAGTTTTTTGCCAGAATGGTAGGGCCATATAGGTCATATTTTTTTAAATTGCATAATATATATTATCAGAGTAGATGTTAAAAAGGCATTTCATGAATTATAACAAATTTTATTTAAGTATAGTTTGTGTTAGTTTCTGCTGTACAGCAAAGTGATTCGGTTATACATACATATATTCCCAGGATGTTGAATATAGCTCCCTGTGCTATACATATAGTAGGACTTATTGTTGATCCATTGTATATAGTTTGCAAGTACTAATCCCAAACTCCTGACCCTCCTCGCCCCCAAAGCTTCCTAGTATTTATGTGAGGTAGCCAGGAGCACTGATTTTTGGCCCAGATACAGTAGGTTGGTATATAAAGCTATTGAAAAGCCAGCTGCTCAGATGCAGTAACTAAGAGACCCCCCCCCCCACCACCAGCCCCCCACTTTGTCTTGTTGCCCCTACCAGGGCTGCTGGGAACCTCAAAGTTAGAACACAGTTGAAATAGTTTTTCTAAAAAATTGCCAAGCAGCTCAAGTCTTATTGGATACTTGCAACCCAAACCCTTTAAAAACCAAAGTTCATTTTACCTAATCAAATTGAGTCCTTACAATTGTGTAATATTTCAAACACTCATAGGGAATAATACAACAAACATTTTTGTACCTCCTTCTCATCTTTATTGAATCTTAACGGTTTGCTTTGTTGTTTGGTGTTTTAAGTAATTTTTTAAATTGGAATATAGTTGATTTACAGTGTGTTAGTTTCTGCTGTGTAGCAGAGTGAATTAGTTAGATATAAATCCACTGTTTTTTGGATTCTTTTCCTATACTAGATCATTAAAAGTATTGAGTAGAGTTCCCTGTGCTACACAGTAGATTCTTATTAGTTATCTGTTTCATACACAATAGTGTGTATAGGTCAGTTCCAATCTCTCTGTTTATCCCTCTTCTCCCCTCTGGTAACCATGACATTGTTTTCTAGATTGTGACTGTATTTTCCTTTTGTAAACAAATTCTTCTATACCACTTTTTTTAGCTTCCACATATTAAGCGATATTATATGGTATTTGTCTTTCTCTGTCTACATACTTTACTCATTATGATTGTCTCTTCAGTTCATCCATGCAAATGGCATTATTTCATTTCTTTTTATGGCTGAGTAATAATTCTGTTGTATATAGGTACCACATTTCTTTGGGGCTTTCTAAGTGGCTCAGGGTAAAGAATCCGCCTGCCAAGCAGGAGACACAGGTTTGATCCGTGTGTTGGGAAGATCCCCTGGAGAAGGAAATGGCAATCCACTCCAGTGTTCTTGCCTAGGAAATCCCATTGACAGAGGAGCCTGGTGGGCTATATATAGTCCATAGGGTCACAAAGAGTTGGACACCACTGAGCGACTAAGCAAGCACACACCACATTTCTTTCTTTATTTCTTTGTTGATGGGTATTCAGGTTGCTTCCATGTCCTGACTATTGTAAATAGATCTTCAGTAAACATAAGGGTTACATGTATCTTTTCAAATTATGGTTTTCTGCAGGTAATGAATTTGAATGTTCTTTCCACAAAAAAAAGTTTGCATGCCTACTTTGTGCCTGTTCTATTGTAATCATTAAGGATACAGCTGTTAACAAGACAGTTAAAAATTCTTCTCCTGAAAAAAGTTAGGTGAAAGAAATAATTTCTAACAGTGGGGAAACATTTTTCTCAGCTATATGTTAATTTGTGTTAAAATCAAGTGGAATAAACACAAATATTTCAAAACATGTCAAAAGAAATAAAGCTCTGGATGAAGTAACAGTAGTGTGATAAATAATAATTTTAAAAAGAACTTCTGGTCCTTGGGAATTGCTAGGATTCAGAACTTTCAGAAAGGAATGCACCACACACACTGTCATAAAATAGAGATAAGAATCACCTGAATGGCTGAACCTAGAAAAACAGCGCAAATGTGGATAACTGTAAATCACTATGCCTTATGCATTTCTGATTTAAAAGTTTTTAAAGTACGATTAGAATACTTTATACATGTGATTTTATTTCTCTATCAGTAACATCTCTAGATCAAGCTAAAAATATCTTAAAATCAGGAAAAGAATAATGCATCTCCCCACCCTCAATTAACATTTAACATTATTTATTAATTTTTTCTTAAAAGACAAGTCTTACTTGAGGTTTCATTTGAACTATTGATATGAGTATGTTTTTCCCATATCCTGTGGTAAATGTATTCTTTTCAATTTTTGCTTTTCCTTTTGATATATATTCCAACTTTGGAAAAGTTGCAAGAATAGTACAGAGAGCTATATTCTCCAAATGTTGACTGTTCCCGCTTTTACTGCTCCCTTCTTATGAGCACAAAGCAATGTATAACAAAATCACCCAATTCAGTTCTTTGATTCCATTCCTGATGTTTGTATTTAGACTTGTAAGAAATAGTGATTTACAGTCATCCTCCTGCGTGTTGTTTTCCAGATTAGGTCACTTATACTATACCTGTCTGTATTTTAAGACAGTGTATGTGATACATTGAAATTGTATTATAATTAGAAAACCAGAATACAGTATTGAAAGCAAAACAAACTAAAAAATAAAAATCAATTAAAAAAAAAAAAAGAAAACCAGTCAGTGGGATTTATTCTAGTAACAGAATTAGGAGGAAAGTATCACTTCAGTGGACATGGAAAAATATATATATTTTGAAAAAACCAAGCACAGTGGGACTTCCCTGGTAGTCCAGTGGTTGAGAATGCACCTTCCCATGCAGGCACGAGGGTTCCATCCCTCGTCAGGGAACTAAGATCCTGCATGCTAGGCATAGGCAAACAAAAATGATAAAAAGTCTTGTCAAAATAGAAATAGAGGTACAGCTTCAATATTTGACAGTGGTTACTTGTTAGGTAAGGCTGATTTATTTAAAGAAGCATTTTTGATGGTATGAAGAAATGGTTGTGATTGGATAAATGAAAAGGAAATGACTATATGGTTATTTCCATCTTCATGGAGAAAAAAGACCAGCATAAAATACACAAAAATGTAAATAGTGATTATTTTCTGGAGTTGAGAAATTATGGTATTTTTCCATTACACTTTTTTTGTCTTTTAGAGTGATTCTGAAATGTGCATTTGTAGTTTTATAACCATAAATAAGACCAGAGTTTATTTTGTAATTAAGACTTTTAATCAGAAATATAACTGCCTAAAAATATTTATTATTTTTTCTTTTTATTTCTTTAGTGCTTTCTATTGTGAATTGCAAAACCCATTAAAGTGTGAAACTTAATAGTTTTAAGGAGCCTAAATCAAGGCACCTTTGATAATAAGTGTAAAAGAAACATAATTGATAATGTTACAAAATACGAAATGATTTGCTTATGCATATGAAGCTGCCAGGGCTTCCCAGGTGGCACTAGTGGTAAAGAACCCACCTGCCAATGTAGGAGACAAAAGAGAGTTGGGTTTGTTCCCTGGCTCAGGAAGATCCCCTGGAGGAAGGCATGGCAACCCACTCTAGTATTCTTGCCTAAAGAATTCCATGGACAGAGGAGGCTGGGGGCTACAGTCCATAGGGTTGCAAAGAGTTGGACTGAAGTGGCTTAGCATGCATGCACATGAAACTGTGAACTTTTTTTTTTACCACTGGGCTGGGTCTTTGTTATGGAGTACAGGCTCCAGGGGCTTCCCTGGTAACTCAGGGTAAAGAATCTGCCGGCAATGCAGGAGACCCAGGTTCAGTCCCTGAGTCAGAAGATTCCTTGCGGATCATGGCAACCCACTACAGTATTCTTGCCTGGAGATTCCCATGGACAAAGGAGCCTGGCAGGCTACAGTCCATAGGGTCGATAGGGTTGCAAAGAGTCAACTGCTGAAGGCACTTAGCACGCACACACAAGCTCTAAAGTGCATAGGGCTCAGTAGTTGGAGCACATTATCTTAGTTGCCCCACAGCATGTGGGATCTTAGTTTGCTGACCAGGGATTGAACTCACATCCCCTGCGTTGGAAGGCAAATTCTTGGCTACTGGACAGGTAAGTCCCAAGCCATGAAATTTTTACCTGAGCTAGATATAACATTGATAATGAGAGTCTTAAGTTCTTCATAAACGTGGTACAAATGCAGATAATGCATCTGTCAGTAATCCAAATGTTGGTCTTATGCTTGTGGTCTTTACTCAAATTCTTAAATGAAGATGTACATAGTAACTGATTGCTAGTTTGTTTTATAATGGAGATGAGTAAATATATATACTTTTTGACTAGCTTCTAAATATCAAGAGTTGACTATTTTTTTCTTTTATACATTTTTGCAGATGGTAGTAAAGACTTTTATGGATATGGATCAGGACTCAGAAGATGAAAAACAGCAGTATCTCCCACTAGCCTTGCATCTAGCATCTGAATTTTTTCTCAGGAATCCCAATAAAGATGTGCGTCTCCTTGTAGCATGTTGTTTGGCTGACATCTTTCGAATCTATGCCCCAGAAGCTCCATATACTTCCCATGATAAACTTAAGGTAAATACAACCTTTACAAAATTGGTTTTCTTTTATAGTTTAGCTTAATACCCTTAGGGAACATAGGTTTCATTTTAGTCATCTTGTCATCTTAAGATTATGTCATAAGTTCTAAAAACAAAATAATTATTTATTCAGTTAATATTCATTGAATGTCCATAAAATGGTATTTTTATGAGACATTTGAAAGCTACAGATCAAAACGGCCCCTGTCTGCTCATATTTGACCTTCAGGATAACCTATCTTAAAGGCCAGATGACTGAGTTGAAGGGATGGTGGATGAATGACACTTTTTAAAACAACTATATAACAGAATTCACACATTCAAATGACTATTTTCCTCTGCAAGTTACTTTATATGCAAAGCTACATGCTCATCTTGATGGTTCTGCCTTTGTTTGCAAAGTTTGAGGAGCTCCTCTTTTGAGTTGATCTCTTAAACTGTTTTCATATTATGAATACTTTCAGATAACCCATAAATCAGGTTATTCCATATTGATACTATTTGGGTTAAAACTTCTAAAGAAAGCTTATTAAGAAATAGAGCACTGTTGTGAAAAGTACAATCCCTTGGACTAGTCTTATTATTGGTTTTGTTCCACACAACTTTGTAGTCACACATCAAATTCAAAAATAGGTCTTGAAAGTTATTATTTAATTAGGGAATTGTAATGGAAGTACTTCATATCCAAGTACTTTAACTGAAGATAATTACCGTGATACAATATAAAGATGGTGAATAAAGTGGAATTTCTGTACTAGAAGAAAGGGTAACAAGACAAAGAACCTATGATTCTCTCAGAATGCGGAAACCTAAAGATACATGGCAGTAATTATCTTTGCTTCTAAAGGATGTAATTTCAAATGATTTGCTCTTTTCCAGATACTTTGAGTAATGGACTAGGCTAATCCCAAGGATAATTTTTATTCTTGTCTTTAATAGAGAATGTATATATAGACTGTTAGAATATTGTGAAAGTAGTAAGTATTTGTGTCTAAATTAATATATTTTATCATTTTTTAAAACAGGACATATTTTTGTTTATTACCAGACAGTTAAAAGGTTTGGAGGATACAAAGAGCCCGCAATTTAATAGATACTTTTATTTATTAGAGGTAAAATTTTTTTATTTAATAAATATCACTATTTAATGTTGTAGGAAATTCTTTATAGTAACTTTATAATGTTAAATGAATCTTTTTGTTTGTTTTATACAAAGCGACTTAAGAAAATGTCATTTACAATGTTTTTTCATTCTTCATATCTTCATATTCCTTGGGCAAAACTGTTACACTGAGACTTTATTTTCATGTTTTTATTCTTTTCTAATCTGAAAAGAGATCAAATCGAATTAATTTTCACTGCAGTTAATATTTGTATGTATATATGTCCTACCAACTTCTGACAGTTTAGTATTTTTCAGTAAGAAAAGGTTAATACCAACAGATGCATATCTTTTTAAAGGTCAGAGTACATGACTGCTGAAACAATTGTAGTTTTATATGTTGGGGTGTTATAAGCTTTAATATAGATTTCTAATTCTAAAAATTAAATTTTATTAATGAGCCTACTTTTGTGTAACTATTCTCTATATGTGTGAATAATTTTATTTGTTTATTTTTTTAAGAATTTAGCATGGGTTAAATCATATAACATCTGCTTTGAATTGGAAGATTGCAAGAAATTTTTATTCAGCTTTTTAGGACTCTCTTCTCAGTGATCAAGTAAGTTATTTTTTAAGCTTTTCTATTTGTCTCTTTTTCTTGCTGTGCATATTGAATTATCATGTACTGTGTATTTACACTAAGATCTTTTAGGTAAAAGGAAATGTTTTCATTAGAAGACTTAACATAAAGAGGAAAATAATTCTGTTGTCTGAAAACTCTGTCTTTATACTGACATTTTAAGTTATGGTATCAATTGTATGTTGTTGTTTAGTCACTGAGTTATGTCTGATTCTTTGCGACCCCATGGACTGTAGCCCACCAGATTTCAATCCAGTGCTTTATCTTGGTGTGGGTGTGTGTGTGATTTCATTCTAGTGCTTCATCCTGGTGTGTGTGTATGTGTGAGATTTTAATCCAGTGTGTGGGTGTGTGTGTGTGTGAGATTTCAATCCAATGCTTCATCCTGGTGTGTGTGTGTGTGCTTTAGTAAACCAAGCATTGTCATGAGATGTGTTCTGTAGCATTACATTATATACAAGTGATGTATCTCAAATATATTTTAAATTTTCTAATAGCCACATTAAGAAAGGTAACATGAAACAAATGAAATTTATTTAAATAATATATTTTATTTCAGTGTATCCAGAAAGCATTATTATTATTTCAACATGTGGCTCTATCCAGACTTCAGTAGGGCAGTAGCCAAATGGCTATTGCATAGTGACTTTGGTATTGAATAGCACATTTCTGAAGTTTTCTGTAGGTTTCTAATGAATACTATTACATATTTTTCTTTTCCTTAGCTAAAATGGTAGGAAGAGAATATAACCTGGGATAAACTGGACCAACCTAGTCTAGTGATAGAAGTTTATAAAAAGATTGCATGAGAAAAAACTTCCTGTGACAACTAACTGAAGGCCCTTAAATGAATGATAGAATGTATAAACTATACCTTTGTCTTGGTTAGCTTTTGCTTCATAACAAAGCAACCCACAACTTGATAGTTTAAAACATAGCTCATGATTCGGCTTGGTATTCTTTTTGTCAGGGCTGGACTTGCTCCTGTATTTGCAGTCAGTTAGCAGAACATCTGGCAACTGGCTGATGTCGTAGGACAGCTGGGTCACATGTCACTGTCATCTTCCAGCAGGCTAATCCAGGTCTCTTCATACACTGACTCGGTTTCAGAAATTGCAAGAAGGGCACACCCCACCACAGAAGCACTTTTTAAATCCTCGGCACACGTCATGTTTACTTTTAATTCATTGGCCAAGTAAGGCACATAGGCAGACCCAGATTCAAAGGTTGGTTAGATAGACTCCTATTTTGTTGGGAGGAGTAGCATTTTAAAGACATGTACATAGAAATGAGAACAGTTTGTGGCCATTGTTTGCTTTCTGCCACATATTTGCAACTTTTCTTTTAATATTAAAATTACCAACAAAATGAAAAAGAAACTCTTGAGTTGTTATCCTGCCCATTTTGTTACCTTGACTGTCCACTTAAGTCCACTAATACTGTGCAGTTATACTTTTTTCTTCTATTACTTTTACATACACATACTTTCTTTGATCCTTTTAATATTTTTCTTTTCTGAATCTAAATATCTAAATTTATTCTTGACATAATTCTTTAATTGAAAAAAATCACAGTGAGGTAAATCAGTAAAAGACTTGCCTTTTGAAAGGGTAATTTATTGATTTGTATTTATTGACACATTTACCATATATCTGGTGTTCTTCATTCCTTTGTATATATGCAGATTTCCATCTTGCATAGTCTGAAAGACTTCCTTTAACATCTCCTATAGTTCAAGTCTACTGCTGATAGAATTCTTTCAGTTTTTCTGTGTCTGAAAAACCCCTTATTACACCTTCATTTTTGAAAGTTATATTCATGGTATGAATATTATGTTAATAATACTTTCCTCTCTTTTCTGTCTCAGTACTTTTAAAGATGTTCCTCTATCTTTTTCTGGCTTACACTTTTTTTTGTTGTTCTTTTACATGCTTACTATTTCTTTATTAAACTTCACATTTTGCTCAAGTATTGTTTTCTGATTTAATTTAGTTGTCTGTGTTTTCTTGTAGTTCACTGAGCTACTTTTTTTTAATTTTTATTTTTACTTTATTTTACTTTACATTACTGTATTGGTTTTGCCATACATTGACATGAATCCGTCTCGGGTGTACATGAGTTCCCAATCCTGAACCACCCCCCCCCACCAGCTTACACTTTTTAAAATGATAAGTTTTTGTCATTTTAAATCTTTGTTTCTCTGTTAATAATGTATCTTCTTTTTCTCTACCCACTTAAGATTTTCTCTGTATTGCTGCTTTTAAACAATTCAATTATGATGTCTCACAGTGGAGTTTTCTTCCTGTTTGCTGTGCTTAGAGCTCACAGAGCTACTTGGATATGTGGGTTTACTCTTCTGATTACTAGATGCCTTGTGAGTTGCAAGATTTTCCACTGTAGTTGAAACACACACGTTGTATGACCTGTGTGAATTCCAGAGATTATTCCTTCTGCTCCTTTCAGGTGGTTCCTTCCCCAAACTCAAGAGATTTCTTCACCAGCCTATGCTAATCACTAAGCACCTAAAGACTCAGGGCTAGTCTCTGTGAGCTTGCTCTTTTGAGTAGTTCTCTCCCCTCTGGTATTCTGCCCTGCAAACTGTAGTCTCTCCAGACCCAGAAAAACCATTAGGCTCTGCTAGGATCTTCTCTTCCTGTACTGAAGCCTGGAAACTTTTATAGGTAGAAAAAGTAAGCTTCCCTTCTTTCAGTAGCAGGTGTATAGGGTCTGATATGTTTTCATATATTTTGTTCATTTTTTTTAAAATTGTTTCAGGTAGAAGAGTAAATCCTGTTATTGAAACTAATAGAAATAATTTTTAAGTCTGTTTCATTTCTCTTTCTTTCACTCCTTTCCTATTCACAAATGATATGGATCTGAGACCTAAATACTCTCTTCGTTTTTTTGTATCAAGCTGAGTATCTCTGTTCTTCACTGCCTACCTCCTCCCATGATACACACACACACTCTCCCACACACCCACCCACCCTCCCTCCTATAT
>SJXQ01010822.1:568583-654134 GCA_006408695.1 Aepyceros melampus | reverse complement strand
TTTAGTAAGCAAGATATTTGAGAGAGAGTATTTTTCTAAAAGTTGTAGAAAACTGGGAATCTAACAATAGGACAATTTTTCACTAACTTTAAAAATTTTGATCTTTGATTTTACCACTGGGTGCCCAACAAGTGTATTATACATTATTTCAAGCTTATTTTTTAAAAATTACAGATAAGAGATACATAAATGATAATAAAATTTAGGTTAGTCTTAATTTAAACTTCCCTTTGTAGTAGTACAACTGTTATATCATTCTCTTGATTTGTCTTTGCATATATATTCTGATAAATGTGAAAACGAACAGGTCAAGTCCTTTGTTAAGATGCAGTCAGAGAAGGAGAAGCCTAGATGTTCTCTTGACTTAAAAACAGTTTTGTAGCCAGTCTTTTTGATAAGTTTATGTCAGCACTAGACATATTTATTGAGAAGGCCTGCCCTTGACTCTGCACTAGCTAAGGAAGCAGGACTAAAACTGATTCTGGCTTTATACCTTGTTGATTTTTCATTTGTTTGTTTGAAATTCTTTGAGAGACAGCAGGATGACTTTTTCAGAATCTTAAGTGATGAGTTCTGGTAGCATTTTGCATGCGACTTTGGATTTTCAGTATTGTTTAACTAAAACGTCTAGTGGCAAAGATATGCAAGTGTTTACATAGGACTTCTTTGTGTTTATAGTTCTGTTGTTTTGGGGGGGAATTATTAAAATTGAAAAGGATGGAAAGCCTATCTACGTTCTTTATCTTGTACATTTCTTGTTTCCTTAAAATTTTATCATTTTTGAAAATCCAGGGGCATGTAAGCAAAGACTTCTTTGAAGTTGACATTTTTGTTTCATTGAATTTAACCCATTCTTTGAATTCTAGGTATATGGGGCTTAATTAAATTTTTGTATATGTGAAATAGTTTACAGTGATTTCTTAGCTGTTTTAGTAATGATCACGAGAGGAACAAAGTAAATATGGAACAGCCAAAATTTCTTTGCCATTATTGGTGTGGTTTGCTCACCACACCAATAGTGAAAAATCCTTTACATTTGAGATAGTTGCTTTAAACTAGGAAGTTTAATTTTCTTTGGTAAGCCTAATTTTTTTTCTCTCTTTTTTTTTAAAGCAATAGCCACAATAAGAAGGTACAAATGCACATGTTAGACTTGATGAGTTCTATCATCATGGAAGGTGATGGAGTTACTCAAGAATTATTGGACTCCATTCTTATTAACCTCATTCCTGCACATAAGGTCTGTATAGTATGAAGATATTAAAGGTTAATATTTAATGGTAGTACTATACATATGAAAGCTTGTTTTTCACCATTTGTAATCCCATGTAATTATTCCCACTATCACTCTCCAGTCCCAAGTAAATTAAAGTAACACACGTAAGTCTTATAGCTTGTTGTCTTTAAAAGACATATTTCACTTAGTTAAGTGCTGCCTCTTCTCTGGAAAATTAAAAATGTTCCAGATTGACCACTCATATCTAGTATAGGAATTACAAGGGATTGAAGTACTGTCTTGCTTTGGTTCTTTGTTTTAGAAAAGAAAATGTATTTACTCCTTTCTGATAGATAGCATATTAAAAAGCAGAGATATTACTTTGCCAACAAAGGTCTGTCTAGTCAAGGCTATGGTTTTTCCAGTGGACATGTATGGATGTGAGAGTTGGAATGTGAAGAAAACTGAGCGCCAAAGAATGGATGCTTTTGAACTGTGGTGTTGGAGAAGACTCTTGCGAGTTCCTTGGACTGCAAGGAGATCCAACCAGTCCATCCTAAAGGAGACCAATCCTAGGTGTTCATTGGAAGGACTGATACTGAGGCTGAAACTCCAAAACTTTGGCCACCTCATGCGAAGAGTTGACTCATTGGAAAAGCTTCTGATGCTGGGAGGGATTGGGGGCAGGAGGAGAAGGGGACGACAGAGGATGAGATGGCTGGATGGCATCACCGACTCGATGGACATGAGTTTGAGTGAACTCTGGGAGTTGGTGATGGACAGGGAGGCCTGGTGTGCTGCGATTCATGGGGTCGCAAAGAGTCGGACACAACTGAGCGACTGAACTGAACTGAACAGATACAGAGTTTAGGAATTGTTATTTCTCCTTAGAACCCATATCCTACATTTTTCTTAGGCACTTTCAGAAAGTGATTTGGGCAAAAGCAGAAACTATATGGTTAATGTTAAGGGGAAAAGGATGTTTAAGAGCAGTCTATTCTCCATTTCTTTTTTCTGTTTCTGCTAGCTCCCCCTAAGAAAGTGAAGGACTTAGCTTCCCCTGCTCCAGGTCTACCAACTATGTGCACTCAGGCCTATCCTACTGTTGGTACTTACTTTCCTGCTCTTTTCCTCTAAATGTTCAATGATTTGTCATCAGATGTCTGATAAACACGTATCTAATTATACTGTTCACAGTACGATGAAACCAATTATAAATTCTTTCCTGACTGATATTTACATTTTTTAAAAATTCAAATGAGTCTGTAATAGGTCAAAATTTTGAGAGTATGGCAAAGAGATTATATATGTTAGGCAAATAAGAAAGGAAATTCTTTATGAGGAATAGTGTATTTGGTGTTTGTATTCTAGTTAGAGTATATTTTTAATGAGTAGAGCTATGCCTTTTTAGGAAATAGAGAGGTTTTCTTAGTTTTATCAAGATATAAATGATATACAGCACTGTATAAGTTTACCTACATTCAGTTCAGTTCAGTTCAGTCACTCAATCATGTCTGACTCTTTGCGACCCCATGAATCACAGCACGCCAGGCCTCCCTATCTATCACCAACTCCCAGAGTTCACTCAAACTCATGTCCATCAAGTCAGTGATGCCATCCAGCCATCTCATCCTCTGTCGTCCCCTTCTCCACCTGCCCCAAATCCCTCCCAGCATCAGAGTCTTTTCCAATGAGTCAACTCTTCGCATGAGGTGGCCAAAGTTTTGGAGTTTCAGCCTCAGTATCAGTCCTTCCAATGAACACCTAGGACTGGTCTCCTTTAGGATGGACTGTGGATATTCTTGCAGTCCGAGAGATTTGCAAGAGTCTTCTCCAACACCACAGTTCAAAAGCATCAATTCTTTGGCGCTCAGCTTTCTTCACAGTCCAACTCTCACATCCATACATGACCACAGGAAAAACCATAACCTTGACTAGACGGACCTTAGTCGGCAAAGTAATATCTCTGCTTTTGAATATGGTATCTAGGTTGGACATAACTTTCCTTCCAAGGAGTAAGCGTCTTTTAATTTCATGGCTGCAGTCACCATCTGCAGTATGAAATCATTTATTTCATTTAAACATGAAACATTTAATGAACATCCGTTATCTCATAGCTGCAAAATTAAAGAAATAGAAAAAAAATTTTTTTGTTGCAAATGAAATAAATTTTAGGATTTACTCTCTTAATGAATTTGACTCACATATAACATATAGCTGTTTTTAAATAGACTTATCATGTTTAATCACTAGTACTTACCTCTTAGTTGGAAGTACCTTTTGACTGCCTTCATATAATTCTGTCTCCCCACCCCCTGCTTTGACTACAAATCTGATCTCTTTTTTTAAGAGTTAGTTTTTGAAGTGTAATTGATCTACATAACTCATCCTTAGTTGTGGTTACACAGTATTTCTCTACACTTTAAAATGATCACCTAAATCTAGTTACAATGTATCAGCATATAAAGATTTACATAGTTATTGATTGTATTCCCCACACTGTACATTTCATATCTGTGACTCATTGATTTTGCAGGTGGAAGTTTGTATCTGTTAATCTCCCTCACCTATTTGTTTCCTCCAAGATTGCCTTAATTTTGAGCTAATCTTATTCTTTTGGAAATGGAATAAAAACCTGGAGCAAGTATCAGGAAGCTATGGCTTGTAGACCAAATCTGGCCCACTGCCTATTTATGTACATAAAGTTTTATTTGACCACAACCATGCTTATTTGTTTTCTTTGTGTCTATGGTTGCTTTCCTGCTGCAACAACCACAGGTGTGTAGTTGCAGCAGTGACGATATGGCTGGCCAATAAAGCCTAAAATATATATCTACTATCTGCCTCTTTGCATAAAAATTTTGCTGACTACTAACTTAAGGTATAGGATATCCTTGCCTTTTTTTGGAGATAAGTGCAAGATGGTGGTGAATGAATCTGTTTGGTCTAAAACTGCAAAGTGTAGAGATGTTAATAGGTACTTCTGAACACAAGGATTCCATTTTTAATAACTTAAAAAAAATTAAATATATCTTTTCACAGGCTTCCTCAGACCCTTTAATTTATTACCATGCATTGGGAATCTTGAGGAATGAAGGCAGTAGTTAGCATTTCAGAAATATAACTGATTGAGAATTTTGCTTGAAGCACTTCGCAGGTCCACTCTTCCTCAGAATAGACATTGATTGGACAGTGAAATATTGAGGATAATGTGTGTGTGTTAGGGATAAATGGGTGTGATTGCCAATTCAGATTGGTTCAGTTCAGCCCTCAGTTGTATCTGACTCTTTGTGACCCCATGGACTGCAGCACGCCTGGCCTCCCTGTCCATTACCAGCTCCTGGTTAACAAAACCTATAAGTCTTAGATTTAGTAAACTTAATATAAGGATGAGCTTTTTGCTAATTACCTACTGTGTTTTTTTATTTCTTTGTATTTTAGTTTTTGTTTCATGGTTGTGCTATTTGCAACTTCTGCGTTTATGACCTCTTGACTAGTGGATATTGGGTAAAACCTTGAATGTGGTTCAGTTTGCTTCATATTTTCTGAACTTTGAAGACTTTGATGTTCTAGTGGTATTATCTTGTAAATTCATTAATTCATTTGTAACTTTGCATATTTTTTGTGTTTCAGAACTTAAATAAACAGTCTTTTGACCTCGCAAAAGTCCTATTGAAAAGGACAGTCCAGACTATTGAAGCATGCATTGCCAATGTAGGTATTTCTGCCTATCTTTTTTCTGTAATTTTGTAGTTCTTAATCCATAAAGGTATGAGTTTATTAGAACTCTTCACATAAAGGCTTATTTAGCCTGTAAACAGTTCATCTATTTAGAAGAAATATATAAGAGAACTGATATGTCCAAGTGTAACCAAATGCAGCATAACTTTATAAGCTTATAGACATTGTTTTTAAATGGCATAAGATAGAGAATGTTAGGTCTGCAATTCCCACTGTTTCTTCTTTGTATTTTATGTTGTTATCTCCTGGCTGTGCTGATCTTTTTCACTTTCTCCCTTAATCTTTTTCTGTGGCTCTTTGTCTATATAGTTCCTTCCTCATGTCTCTAAACCATTCTTCTGAACCTTTTTGGCTTTCCCTCTTAAATAGTTGTTAATAGAGTAGTAAGTTGTTTTTTTACTTTTGTCTACTTTTACTATGTTTTGTTTTGTTTTTACTAAAAAGTCAATAAAGTAATTCTGAAAAAAAATTAGAATTGTATTGCCTTAATGTAACAAGTTCATTATTGAACATTGCTCAGACTCTTACCTGTTTTTTAACACTTTATAAAAACTTTGAATTGTTCATTTATGTTTCCAAGTCTAAGTATATTAATTTAAATGTTATGAATTATTAGTATTATTTAATTTACTAAATACTTAAACATGGTTTAAAAAAGTTTTCTCAAGTATTATAAAAGTATATACAGTGAAATTTGTCTTTCTTCAGTCTCAAATATCTTTTTCTCACTTCTCAAAAATAGCCATCACCAATAGATGTTCATATATCCTTCCAGAATTACTCATACGTGTATGTGTAGTTTTAAATTTTGTTAAAACTCGATTTTCCTTATTCTTTTTAAGTTCTTCACAATATTTTCTAAAATATGTTGTCTTTCAAAAGAAATTTCTCATTTGATGATACTGCCAAAAACATGCTCAGATCAGTTGCATACAATTGCCTCTGTAGCATTTTTACATTTTAAAAGTTTTTTTCTAATTTAATTTTGCTAGCAAGAGTGGAGATATCTTTTAATTTGTGCTCTGATATTATATTCTCTTTGTTTCTTCTTCCTAGAATGCTTTTAAATTATCAGCCTTTGTATCATCACCTTTTCCTTCTCTTTGTCCTCTGAGTTAAAATGTTTTTGACTTTCTGGGGTTCTTTTTGGGTGCGCTGGGTCTTTGTTGCAATGTTCAAGCTTTCTCTGCTGCTGCTGCTGCTAAGTCGCTTCTGTCGTGTCCAACTCTGTGTGACCCCATAGACGGCAGCCTACCAGGCTCTGCCGTCCCTGGAATTCTCCAGGCAAGAACACTGGAGTGGGTTGCCATTTCCTTCTCCAATGCATGAAAGTGAAAAGTGAAAGTATAGTCGCTCAGTCGTGTCTGACTCTTAGCGACCCCATGGACTGCAGCCTACCAGGCTCCTCCGTCCATGGGGTTTTCCAGGCAAGAGTACTGGAGTGGGGTGCCATTGCCTTCTCCCAAGCTTTCTCTAGTTGCAGCAGATGGGCTCAACTCATGGCTGTAGTATATGGGCTTATTGTTGCAGTGGCTTCTCTTGTTGTGGAGTACAGGCTTTAGGGTGCACGGATCAGCAGTCAAGGCTCATAGGATCAGTAATTATGCCATACAGGCTTAGTTGCTCCACAGCATGTGGAATCTTCCTGGACCAGGGATTGAACCTGTGACCCTTGGCAGGTGGATTCTTATCACTATCCTGCTAGGGAAGTCTCTTTCTGGATATTTTTTGGGGAAAAAGCAACTCATCCTCCACCTTCAGTTATTCTTTATTGCTAAATTCATAGAGAAAGTATGTATGTGTGCACACATGCTCAGTTGCTTAGTCATGTCCAACTCTGTGACCTCATGTACTATTATAGCCTGCCAGGCTCTTCTGTCCATGGAATTTTCCAGGCAGGAGTATTGGAGTGGCATTTCCTACCTCAGGGGTTCTTCCCAACCCAGGGATCAAACATACATCTCTTGAGTCTCCTGTACTGGCAGGTGAATTCTTTACCACTGTGCTACTTGGGAAGCCCCAGTAAAGAAATTACTCAAACTTAAAAATCCCAAAGATTCAGTCATTTAAAATTTTTTGTCTGCTATAAAGAAATTTCTCTATAAAATCCTCTATAATGGATTAAATAAACTATTTAAACTTTTTTTTTTTAATAACAGTTCATTCCTAGAATTGTCATCCTAATTTGAAAGAAAGGTAACAACTCAGTTACTTTAAAAACTTTTCATATAACAGTCATAATTTGATGATATTTGGAGATTTATTCTGTTTTGGTGACTATCCTATTATATATAATAATAATTGAAACATCTGTTCTTTTTTAATCTTCCTCACTTGTATATGGAATGCCTAATTATATAGCTTTCTTTTAACACATTTATAAAAAGCCAATCCAAGTTTTTAAATGAAATGGATATTTTTGTTTCTATCTCCTTTAGTTTTTCAATCAAGTACTGGTGCTTGGAAGATCATCAGTAAGTGATTTGTCAGAACATGTATTTGATCTGATTCAGGAACTTTTTGCTATAGATCCCCATTTATTATTATCTGTCATGCCACAGCTTGAATTCAAACTGAAGGTAGGACTGACTAAATTTCTAAGCTCTTTAACTTTTGAGAGAAACATATATGTTACATTGTTTTCCTTTAACTGTAAAAGAATAAAATGTGAGTTCAGTTATCTTATATTTAGTTAAGGTGTACAGTGTTTTTAATCATTTGAGTAAAACAGAGACTCTCATCTCAGTGATAAGAGAGTTTTTCAATGCAATTAAAATTATAATTTACTTAATTGTTAAACGCCTGATAAACACAGTGTTACAAATAACAGATATGAAAAATGGAGTTATCCCCAAAATGTATAAAATGTCATTAAATGATACATATTATTATATGTATATATTTTAGAACATCAAATGATATCAGACTCAGTACTCAAAGGATCTTGATTTTAACTATTTGGCCCTTTCATAGTATAGATCAAGGACAAAAATTTTACATTATGACTTGAGCATATCTGGAAGTTTTTTTTTTACTGTTGTTTTTTAAATAGCCAACTAAACAAATTCATAATGCCTCAAAAAATACAAAAATCTTAACACTCAGTCCTTTCTCCTTGTTAAACTTTAGAAAAGAACATCTTATATTTTGCTAGATATTCTGGAATTTTTGAAAGATTTTTTTAATATCCAGTATTTTATTTAATCCTTAAATCAGACTATGGTATATTTAGGACCAACACTACAATTTTGATTTTTTTAAGTTGTGAAAAATGTAAGATAAATTATTATGAAAAATTTAAGATGAATTACTTTGTCCATTTACACAGTTAAAATGTATTTGGAATTCGAACTCTGATTTCAAACTCTTAAAACAGGCATAAGATTTGTCCATTTTGTTTTATGACAAGAATTTTACTAGGTTACTCAGAAACTGTTGTACGGAAAATGTTACACAGAGAACAAAGTTTTGTTTTGTTTTTTAATAATGGGTTTATTTCAACAACAGTCTAAGAGTGGTTCCATACCAAAATATTTCTATGTATAAGACATTAAAATATTTTCTCCCAGTCTATATATAGAGTTTGAATATGAAAGTCAAGCCTTTTTAATCCTATACAAGGCTGCTATAATAGATGGTGGGAATGGATTAGGAACTAGACTTCAATGTGTAAGCTTAATGTAAACAGAATGAAGTTAAGCTACATTGGTTGTCCATACCTCATTCTTCTATAAGTTCATTTACTTACATCAGAAGTTAAGAGCTGAATCTGGCCTCCCAAAAATGTTTTATTTGATAAATTTTATTTCAAAATGTCATGCAAAGAATTTTCTCTTTTTAAAAAGTTGATAACATTTAGTAAATGAATAAATTTTAAAATCAGACTTTGTTGAAAACTCCAGATTATAAATTTTCTTAAAAAAAAAAAAAATGAGATGATTTGACAACATGTTTGGCTAGAACTTGAGTAGTAGTACCTTAAATGGGTTATGAGCTTTTTTCTCCACCACAGTTGTCCTCAATTACTCTTCATCTTGTACCCTCTCTTCTACATTGATACAATTTGATATTTTCATATGCATACTTTAGCAGTAGGCGCACAAGAATTTTTTTTATAGATTCCTTAATTCCCTTTTTTAAAAAAATTTAGCACCTTAGTTAATGTTGTTTCTATATAGTCTCTCTTGATACAATATGTATAACCCAAGGCCATTGATTTTTATGTTTTCTGTATTCTTAGATAAATTTCTGCCTTTTTAAAAGGCAGATGTTGGAGATGAAATTGTAGGGCAGAAATTATTTGTAGGTCTTCCATTCACAGAATTTTTTCTAGGATTCTTAGGGAATGTTAGAATTAAATCATTATCTTCATATTTCTACAGCATCTGTGCAGATTGCAAGCAAGCAGAGAAACAGGCATAAATTAACAGTTGAAAGGGAATGAAATAAGAGCAAAGGACCTGATGATCTAATGTGGAATTAAATCAACTTCTGCATAGTAAATGAGAGAATACGATATTTTAAAGTTTTCATCATTATAAGCAAAAATAGTGAAATTGCAGCTTCTTGGGGCTATTTTATTTATTTTTTATAATCTGATGAATAACTCTCAGGCTTTATTTATTTTCTTTTTTCCTTAGAGCAATGATGGAGAAGAACGATTAGCTGTTGTTCGACTTTTAGCTAAATTGTTTGGTTCTAAAGATTCCGATTTAGCAACACAGAATCGTCCTCTGTGGCAGTGTTTTCTTGGACGGTAAGAGAATACAGTTCTGTGGACTCTTATGTTTTGGAGGCTAGTCAGTATGGCACACCTGATTGAAACCACATATATCAAACTTCGATTTTTTTTTTTTTTAATACCAATGTTACTGTCTCTCTTGGAGAGTAAACTGAAGAGAAATTTTTTATGAAGAAAGCTTTTTTTTATTTACCCACATAACAGATTTTAATCTTTCTTGTTTGTGCTAAAATAATGTCATTAGAATAAACATTTGAAGATCTGCAGAGTTTTAAAATTTTTAAATAAATCATGAGACTGAAGACATCATGATCTAGTCCATGCCATATTTCACTCAAACAGTTTATTTATTTACTGGTGCTTGTGGTGGCTCAGAGGTTAAAGCGTCTGCCTCCAATGCGGGAGATCCGGGTTCGATCCCTGGGTCGGGAAGATTCCCTGGAGAAGGAAATGGCAGTCCACTTCAGTATTCTTGCCTGGAGAATCCCGTGGACAGAGAAGCCTAGTAGGTTACAGTCCACCGGGTCGCAGAGTCGGACATGACTGAGCGACTTTACCTTACCTTATCCTTTAGATACATAGCTTATCTGGTAGCAAGATGTGTGTTTTAAACAATTCAGTATTGTCTAATTTTGAAATGGAAAATAGCACTGTTCTTTACTCAAAGCTTTTAATGTTCCATCTAAAGAACTTGGAATTATTGTATTCTATTCAACTTGTTGGTAAGGCTGGAAAATCTATGAAATTTATTAAATTGCTTTCTTGTGTTACATTTACATGTTTCTTTACTTCAAACTGATTAAAAAGTCAATTTTTATTATTAATATTCTAGAGAACATTTGAAATTCATCATTGTCTAATTCAACTGATTGAGGAAATGGGCTCCAAAATTTTTCTTAAAGTAAACTCACTATAATATTGTTACAGTAATCCTATGTTAAATACTAAAATAAATAATAGACTTCTGTGGTGGTCCAGTGGTTAAAGAATCCACCTTCCAATACAAGGGACACAGGTTCAGTCCCTGGGCAGGGTACTGAGATCCCGTATGACACAGAGCAGTTAAGCCCCCATGATGCAATGAAGATCCTGTATGCTGCCACTAAGACCTGAGGTAGCCAAATAAATAAATTACATATATATAACAAATTGGAGACACTGACATAATGATATCTTAAGTTATTTGCTCAGAACAGGCCGTTTTGAATGTCTTGAATATATTCTGACCATTTGATTAATTAAACTTGAATTTATAAGAATTTAGAGGGAATGAAACAGTTCTGCTTATCAGTACATAGACAAGTGTATCTGTCCTTGTGATCAACATTAATATATATGAAAAACATTTAAACAAAAATGCAAGACTTCATTTTTCACTTGCATAACTTATAAAAACTAAATCAACAGTAAGAGGCTTCTTACACTGAAAATTTCACATTCACCAGTGTCCTAAAAATGGGTCTCTTATTCATGTACACAAAGAAGTATTTTTAGCATATCTGTTGTACTGGATTATTTCCCTTAATTATTTAGTAATAAGTGTGTTGATACTTGATCATGAATAGTAATAGTCTCACTTTTCTCTGGCAGTTAGAAAATTATAAATCCTAAATGAAATATTTTATTAAAATATATGACAGTTGTCTCTGGATAAGAAAGTAGGCGGCCATGGATATTTAGGTGTTTATTAAATGATCACTTCAAAAATACAAATGTTTTCAATGTTTAAAGTCACATTATCTATGATCAATTATATGCCAACAAAACAACCTAGAAGAAATGAACAAATTCCTAGAAATGTATTGTTTCCCATGACTGAACCAGGAAGAAACAGAAAATATGTACAAATCAATTACCAGTAATGAAACTGTGTCAATGATAATTGTTGTTGTTTAGTCACTAAGTCGTATCTAACTCCTTGCGACCCCATGGATTGCAGATGCCAGGCTTACCTGTCTTTCATTATCTTCTGGAGTTTGTTCAGACTTGTGCCCACTGAGTCGGTAATGCTATCTAACCTTCTCATCCTCTGCCACCTTCTTCTCCTTTGGTCTTCAATCTTCCCCAGCAGCAGGGTCTTTTCCAGTGAGTTAGGTCTTTGCTTCACATGGCCAAAGTATTGGAGCTGCAGCTTCAGTCCTCCAGTGGAATTTCAGGGCCTATTTCCTTTAAGATTGACTGGTTTGATCTCCTTGGTGTCCAAAGCACTCTCAAGAGTCTTCTCTGGCAATACAGTTAGAAAGCATAAGCATCAGTTCTCTGGCACTCAACCTTCTTTATGGTCCAACTCTCACATCCATGCCTGACTACTGGAAAAACCATAGGTTTGACTATACAGACCTTTGTCAGCAAAGTGGTATCTTTGCTTTTTAATACACTGTCTATGTTTGTCATAGCTTTTCTTCCAAGGAGCAAGCGTCTGTTAATTTCATGGCTGCAGTCACTCTTTTGGAGCCCAGGGAAGTAAAATCTGTTACTGATTCTACTTTTTCCTCTTCTTTGCAATGAGGTGATGGGACCAGGTACCATGGCCTTAATTTTTTGAATGCTAAGTTTTAAGCCAGGTTTTTCACTCACCTCTATCACCATCATCAAGAGGCTCATTAGTTCCTTTTCACTGTCTGCCATTAGAGTAAAATCATCTGCATATCTGAGGTTGTTGATATTTCTCCTGGTAATCTTGATCCAAGCTTGTGCTTCATCCTGCCCAGCATTTCACATGATGTACTTCACATATAAGTTAAATAGAGTAACAATATATAGCCTTATCATAGTCCTTTCCTAATTTTAAACCAACCCCTTTATCCATGTCCAGTTGTAAATGTTGCTTTTTGACCTGCATACAGGTTTCTCAGGAGTTAGGAAAGGTGGTCTGGTATTTCCATCTCTTTAAGAATATTCCACAGTTGATTGTGATCCACACAGTCAAAGCCTTTAATGTAGTCAATGGCAGAGAAATGGTGTTTTTGTGGAATTCCCTTGCTTTTTCTATGATCCAGTGAATGTTGGCAATTTTATCTCTGATCCCCCTCACTTTTCTAAACCCAGCTTGTACATCTGGAAGTTCTCTGTTCATGTACTACTGAAACCTGCCTTGAAGGATTTTGAGCATAACTTTCAGGTCAGTTCAGTTCAGTCGCTCAGTCGTATCTGACTCTTTGCGACCCCTTGAGCATAACCTTACTTGCCTGCAAAATGAGCGTAACTGTCCAATACTTTGAACATTTTATTTGGCACTGCCCTTCTCTGGGATTGGAATGAAAACTGACCTTTCCAGTCCTTTGTCCACTGCTGAGTTTTCCAAATTTGCTGACGTGGTGAGTGCAGCACTTGAACATCATCTTTGAGGATTTTAAAGAGCTCAGCTGGAATTCCATCACCTCCACTAGCTTTATTTGTAGCAATGCTTCCTGTGGCCACTTGACTTTCCATTCCAGGATCTCTGGCTCTAAGTGAGTGACCACACCATCATGGTTATCCTGGTCATTAAGACCATTTTTGTAGAGTTCTTCTGTGTATTCTTGCCACCTCTTCTTAATATCTTCTGCCTCTGTTAGGTCCTAACTCACTATTTGCGGATGACAAGTAATACTACATAGAAAATCCTAAAGATGCCACCAGAAAACTACTGGAATTCATCAATGAATTTGAGTGTGTTGTAGGATACAAAAATCAATAAACAGAAATCTTTGCGTCTGAATACACTAACAATGAACTATCAGAAAAATTAAGAAAATAATCTCATTTACAGCCACATCATAGAGAATAGAATACCTCAGAATAAACCTACCTAAGGAGGCAAAAGAACTGTACTTGAAAAACTGTGAGATACTGATAAACCAAACTGAAGACGACAGAGTTGGAAAGATATACTTTGTCTATGGATTGAAATAATTAACATTGTTAAAGGCAATCAACAGATTCATTGCAATCCTTATCAAAATCCCAATGGCCTTTTTCACAGAACTAGGCCGAACAATTCTCAGAATGGGAGAAGGTATTTCCAAATAATATACATGATAAGCTGTTAATATCTAAAATACATAAATACCTCATTCAAGTCAACATCAAAGAAGCAAGCAACCTGTTTTAAAAATGGGAGAGGATCTGATACACATTTTTCCAAAGATGACATATGAAAGATGCTCAGCGGCAGGGGATATTTGTATACTTTTGGCTAATTCATGTTGATATATGACCAAAATCAAACCAGTGTCGTAAACCGATAATCAATTTAAATAAATAAAAAAATTTTTTAAAGATGCTCAGCATCACTTATCATCAAGGAAGTACAAATCAAAACCGCAATGAGATACCACCTCACACCTGTCAGAATGGCTGATATCAAAACGACTACAAATAACAAGTGTTGGCACAGAACAAGTATGGAGAAAAGGGAACCATTGTGCACTGTTGGTAGCAGTGTAAATTGGTGCCGCCACTATCAAAAACAGTATGGAGGTTCCTCATAATTTAAAATGACTCTATCATGTGATCCAGGAATTACAGTCCTGGGTATTTATCTGAAGAAAACAGAAACACTAATTAGAAAAGATAGATGCACTAGCTCCATGTTCACTCCAGCATTATTTATAATAGCCAAGACAGGACAGCAACCCAGCTGCCCAAATAACAGATCAGTGGATAAACTAGATGTGGTATATACATGCATGGTGGAATTTTACTCCTCCGTAAAGAAGGAAATCCCATTATGCTAAGGGTAATAAGTCAAACAGAGAAGGACAAATACTGTATGGTTTCACTTATAGGTGAAATCTAAAAAAAAAAAAAATGACCAAACATAACAAAACAAAGACAGTTAAGGAGAACAAACACTTGCCAGAGAGAGAGGGAGGTGGAGAGAGGAAAAAATAAAATGGGTAGAGGAAATTAAAAGGTAAAAAGTAAATAAAATCACATTATTTATAATTAATATTTTTAAATTGCCCAATAAATTTAAAATTTCAGTTACTCAGCTTATCCTTATATGAAGTTCTGAATCTACTACTGAGTTTCATACTTATTAAATTCTTGCTGTAATCCTAACCCTTATGATTATACAGTAGAAGTGGGAAATAGATTCAAAGGACTAGATCTGATAGGCAAAGTGCCTGATGAACTATGGACAGAGGTTCGTGACATTCTACAGGAGACAGGAATCAAGACCATCCCCAAGGAAAAGAAATGCAAAAGAGCAAAATGGCTGTCTGAGGAGGCCTTACAAATAGCTGTGAAAATAAGAGAAGCAAAAAGCAAAAGCGAAAAGGAAAGATACCCATTTGAATACAAAGTTCCAAAGAATAGAAAGGAGAGATAAGAGAGCCTTTCTCAGTGATCAGTGCAAAGAAATAGAGGAAAACAATAGAATGGGTATCATGCAAAGATGGGCTCAGTAAAGGACAGAAGTGGTATGGACCTAACAGAAGCAGAAGATATTGAGAAGAGGTGGCAAGAATACACAGAAGAACTGCACGGAAAAGATCTTCACGACCTAGATAATCACAATGCTGTTATCACTCACCTAGAGCCAGACATCCTGGAATGTGAGGTCAAGTGGACTTTAGGAAGCATCACTACAAACAAAGCTAGTGGAGGTGATGGAATTCCAGTTGAGCTATTTCAAATCCTAAAGGATGATGCTGTGAAAGTGCTATACTCAATATGTCAGCAAATATGGAAAATTCAGCAGTGGCCACAGGACTGGAAAAGGTCAGTTTTCCTCCAATCCTAAAGAAACGCAATGCCAAAGAATGCTCAAACTACCACACAGTTGCACTCATCTCGCATGCTAGTAAAGTAATGCTCAAAATTGTCCAAGTCAGGCTTCAGGAACACATGAACCGTGAACTTCCAGATGTTCAAGCTGGTTTTAGAAAAGGCAGAGGAACCAGAGATCAAATTGCCAACATCTGCTGGATCATGGAAAAAGCAAGAGAGTTCCAGAAAAACATATATTTCTGCTTTATTGACTATGCCAAAGCTTTTGACTGTGTGAATCGCAATAAACTGTGAAAAATTCTGAAAGAGTGGGAATACCAGACCACCTGACCTGCCTCTTGAGAAATCTGCATGCAGGTCAGGAAGCAACAGTTAGAACTGTACATGGAACAACAGACTGGTTCCAAATAGGAAAAGGAGTACGTCAAGGCTGAATATTGTCACCTTGCTTATTTAATTTATATGCAGAGTACATCATGAGAAACGCTGGGCTGGAGGAAGCACAAGCTGGAATCAAGATTGCTGGGAGAAATATCAATAACCTGAGAGATGCAGATGATACCACCCTTATGGCAGAAAGTGAAGAAGACCTAAAGAGCCTTTTGATGAAAGTGAAAGAGGAGAGTGAAAAGTTGGCTTAAGGCTCAACATTCAGAAAACTAACATCATGGCATCTGGGCCCATCACTTCATGGCAAATAGATGGGGAAACAGTGTCAGACTTTTTTTTTTTGGCTCCAAAATCACTGCAGATGGTGACTGCAGCCATGAAATTAAAAGACACTTACCCCTTGGAAGGAAAGTTATGACCAACCTGGACAGCATATTAAAAAGCAGAGACATTACTTGGCCAACAAAGGTCCATCTAGTCAGTTCAGTTTAGTTCAGTCACTCAGTCATGTCCGACTCTTTGTGATCCCATGAATCGCAGCACGCCAGGCCTCCCTGTCCATTACCAACTCCCGGAGTTCACCCAGACCCATGTCCATGGAGTCAGTGACGCCATCCAGCCATCTCATCCTCGGTCGTCCCCTTCTCCTCCTGCCTCCAATCCCTCCCACCATCAGAGTCTTTTCCAATGAGTCAGCTCTTCGCATGAGGTGGCCAAAGTACTGGAGTTTCAGCTTCAGCATCATTCCTTCTAAAGAAATCCCAGGTTTTTCCAGTAGTCATGTATGGATGTGAGAGTTGGACTATAAAGAAAGCTGAGCACTGCAGAATTGATGCTTTTGAACTGTGGTGTTGGAGAAGATTCTTGAGAGTCCCTTGGACTGCAAGGAGATCCAACCAGTCCATCCTAAAGGAGACCAGTCCTGGGTGTTCATTGGAGGGACCAATGGTGAAGCTGAAACTCCAGTACTTTGGCCACCTAATGCGAAGAGTTGACTCATTGGAAAAGACCCTGATGCTGGGAAAGATTGAGGGCAGGAGGAGAAGGGGACAACAGAGGATGATTCAGCATCATTCCTTCTAAAGAAATCCCAGGTTTTTCCAGTAGTCATGTATGGATGTGAGAGTTGGACTATAAAGAAAGCTGAGCACTGCAGAATTGATGCTTTTGAACTGTGGTGTTGGAGAAGATTCTTGAGAGTCCCTTGGACTGCAAGGAGATCCAACCAGTCCATCCTAAAGGAGACCAGTCCTGGGTGTTCATTGGAGGGACAATGGTGAAGCTGAAACTCCAGTACTTTGGCCACCTAATGCGAAGAGTTGACTCATTGGAAAAGACCCTGATGCTGGGAAAGATTGAGGGCAGGAGGAGAAGGGGACAACAGAGGATGAGATGTTTGGATGGTATCATTGACTCAATGGACATGAGTTTGTGTAAACTCTGGGAGTTGGTGATGGACATGGAGGCCTGGCATGCTGCGGTTCATGGGGTCACAGAGTCAGGCACGACTGAGTGACTGAACTGAACTGAATACTGGTGGCTCAGCAGTAAAGAATTTGCCTGCCAGTGCAAATATGGGGTTGAACACTGGGTCAGGAAGATCCCCTGAAGAAGAAAAGGCAACCCGTTCCAGTGTTCTTCCCTGGATATCCCATGGACAGAGGAGCTTGATGGACTACAGTCAATGGGGTGGCAAAGAATTGTACATGACTTAGCAACTAAACAGCAACAGCAAAAAGGGCAATTACAGGTTGGTTCCAGCCACGTGAAACTTTTTTTTGCTGTGAGGCAGTATGGCACATGTATTGTGTGTACTTATTTCTGGGTCTCCCCTTGCTTTCTACCTCACATTCTTCTAGCATTTTTCTCCTGTAAACTTTTCTCAGATAGATTTTGTGCATTTTGAAAATTTATTTTTTGTTTTGTGGCATAATTTTAAGCTACAATTTTTGGTTTTCAGTATACATAGTTTGGGTTGGGGAATGTTTTATAGTGTTTTGTTTTAGCATGGTGAAAATCCTGTTGTAAAAAAATATTGTGAAATTATATATACTTTTAATTCTTCCTTCAGAATGATGTAACTGTCATTTTAATAACCAGCATATTTTCTAATCAGTAGCCATTGTTTTTTTAATAGATATTTATGTACCTTATGTACTATTGATGTACCTTATTTGAAAAGTTATTTTGCCTTACAACTAATATTTAGCAATCTTTTTCTGTATAGATTTAATGACATTCATGTTCCTGTGAGATTAGAAAGTGTGAAATTTGCCAGTCACTGTTTAATGAACACCCAGATTTAGCAAAGGATCTCACAGGTAAGGAAGGTGTCTGGTCTATTGAAATATGAACACAATCACACAAATATATTTTAAATATGGCCTTTGACTTTAACCTCGGTTTCTGAATAGGTTTCACTCTGACAGTGTTTCAGATCTCTAACAGTCATGGACTAGTAAGTGATTTCATGTTTATACAATAAAATTAAGTTTGAAATCTTCACATTGTAATGCTTTGAAATTTTTTGAAATGATAGTTTAAAGAAATAGACTCTTCCTGTGAGTTCCAGTTTGAGCACAAGGCATTATACCTCTGTGATAATTAAGTATAGTAACATGCCTTAATATAAGTAGATAAGTGATTTCTTGTGAAATAGATTAGTAGAATTTCTCATTCTTCACTTGAAATAAAGCGTTTAAACCTACTTATTTGGTTGTAACAAATAAATTGCTTCTATCAAAATACTTGGGCTTCAGGCTAAGCATAAGGAGTCTCAGCAGTAAAGAACCTGCCTGCAGTACAGGAGACTCATGTTCGATCCCTGGATCAGGAAGATCCCCTGGAGTAGAAAATGTCAACCTACTCCAGTAATCTTGGAAATACCATGGACAGAGGAGCCTAGCAGGCTGTTGTTCATGGGATTGCAAGAGTCTGGCTCAACTTAGTGACTAAACCAACACAATCGAAATACCATTTACCGGGCTGCCTTGGTGACTCAGTGGTAAGGAATCTGCATGCCAATCCAGGAGATATGGGTCGATCCCTACCAGGAAGATCCTACATGCCACAGAACAGCTAAGTTTGTGTGCCACAATTACTCAGCCTGTGCTCCAGAGCCTGGGATCCACAACTGCTGAGTCCACATGCCACAACTGCTGAAGCCCATGCACCCTATAGCTCATGCTCCACAACAGGAGAAGCTACCACAATTAGAACCAAGAACTGCAACTAGAGAATAGCCTCTGCACAACTAGAGAGTAGCCTCTGCGTGGGCAACTGGAGAAAAGCCTGCACAGCAACAAAGACCCAGCGAAACAAAAATAAAAATAAAATTTTTACCAAATTTTGTCAGTTTTTCCAAAAATACAGTGTTTGCCAAAGGAGAAGAAATTACTTTGTTCATATCATAATTATCTAGGATTATTTTTAGAGGTCATAGAATGTTATTTTATATTGTGTAATGCTATAAGAACTTTTATTATATTTTTTTTTAGTCTTTTCATATGTATTGTATAAATAAGGTGCTTTGATTTCAAATCAGGTATTGATTTGACTTTTCCATAATAGTTGATATAACATATTATTTATTAACATGTAACTCTTCCGTAACAAATAGTATGATATAGTTCATTTTGTTACTATGTAATTGCCACCTCAAAAATCAAATGATTTTAATTTACACCTCATTTTACAATTGTTCCAGTATATAGACATAAAAGCATTCGTTTTTGTGTTTTTTTTGTCATTGTGAACATAATGAATATTATAGCTTACATTTAGCTTAATTTTTTCTGTTTCAGAATATTTGAAAGTTCGATCCCATGATCCAGAAGAAGCTATTCGTCATGATGTTATTGTTACTATAATAACTGCTGCCAAAAGAGACCTTGCCTTAGTGAATGATCAGCTACTTGGTTTTGTAAGAGAAAGAACACTGGACAAACGGGTAAAACCTGAGGAATTTTATTCTTTTTTAATTTACTATGTTTATATTGTTAGCAAAATACAATAGAAATCATTTTATATTTAAAGTTATCTTGAAAGTCAAATTAATACAATAACCAAATATAAAGAGCTCAGAATTTATATATTTCTGGCAAACTTTTCATTATTTTACAAATGAATACGTTGGATTCTATAGCTTTTCATATCTTTAGTATGGGTTTTTTAGCTCAGCTTTACAAAACAAGCAGCAAAATTAAAGTTTTGTTTTACCTTTTCACTTACGTGATGAGTTTCAGAAGAATAGTGATCATCACCATTTGGTTCCTTAATAGCATTTGCAGAAGTACCTATCTTGGAATATCATACTTCCTATAAAAGTAGTGTTTCCAATTGCTGTGCTAAGTTTAGAGTCAAAATTATGTTTAGTCATTACTCTGTGTAATTTCCTGTATGTGGATGCAATTTAAAATGTGGGTTGATAAAAGTAGTACTAAGAACAGTAATACTTGCTAAGAAATAGTGTCAACCATAAGAGACATATAGGCAAGGCAGGCTGATAAAACATGTTACTTATTAACATCTTTAACAAAGGTTGCCTTTAAAAGTGTGCTATTTTATTTGAAGCACAGTTTTAAAAATCTCCTACCATCCTGAAACTAATGCAGTTTAGCTATAGTTTCAAGACAGAAAAGCAGTATCTTGCTATAGAAATATATAGCAAGACGCATTCTTTAAATTGTTTTGAAATAGTCATAGGAGGCAGAGATATATAAACACCATTTAACTTGTTGAGCTGTGTCATTAATTCTCCATCTGAAGAGTTTTTTCCCCTTGGCATTAATTTAAATGAAATAGCACTCCCTATTGCTTACTTGTTAATTACCACCTCCCCAGCCCCCAAACCAGATTTCAAGTATTGCCATTTTTATTACTTCTTCCTTTTAGAAACATATCACTTCTACTTCTGTCAGTGTCTGTTTATAATTTCAGGATGAGCTGAGTAAATGATTCTTGCTAACAGACTGTATGATGTGGTCTTAATAACGCCTACTGGATGTTTTAGAAATTGTTATTTTGGTGTAATGAATTAAATAACCTAGAGTATAGCCTTTCTAAATTTTGTTTTCTCTAAAAAGTGGGGATGAATTAAAATCTTCGATTTCACTGCTTACATTCTTTGGTTTCATGTTAGAAATGTCAAAAGGCATCTTTTACTTGCTATATGGGAACAGTTTCATTTCACCTACTAAATAATCTAAAATTGAGAAAAGTATACCAAAAAAATTTCAAGAAAGTATTAAATAAACCAAAGATAAGTATACTCTGATTTATTAGAGATAAGTACCTTGTGGTTATTATTACATTGTTCTTCTCTCTGTCTGACTCTAGATTTGTATAATCTCCTTTTCTGCCACCCTCTTCTGCTCACCTTTCTTCCCTCCTCTTAAACCCCTCCAATCTCTTTAACTCCCAGAGTCTTTCATGGATTAGGGTGTGACTAGGTAACTGATTTGCCCTTTTGATTACAAAGTAATAAAATTCACTTAAGACTATCACTAAGGTGCTTTCCAACTTTATAATTGTAAGATTTTGATACCAAATTTTGCTCTTTTTTTTTAATTGGAGGATAATTGCTTTGCAATATTATTTTGGTTTCTGCCATACATCAACATGTATCAGCCATAGGTATACATATGTCTCTTCCCTCTTGAACCTCTCTCCAACCTCCCACCCCAATTTTGCTCTTCTTATTCTGAGTTAATATCAAAAGGGATATAACTAGGATAAAACATTCCAGATGATTCAGCTTTTGTTTGTAAACTGAATTGTATACTTTCTCTTATTTTTTAATCACTCCTAAAACTTGGCCAAATTTTTTTTCAGACAGAATCAATTAAGATTTTTGTAAGATTTATTGTTGTTTGGCTTTGAAGAAAATAAAAAATTGATAGGTGATCTAGTAGTATTTGCACTGGATAATTTGGAAACTAGTCTGATTTCTAAACAGAAACATAATCAAAATTGTTGTTTAAGTGATTTGTCTTTTATGAAAATAAGTATTGTACTAATCTATGCACACCTAAATCTGTGCAACCTATTGGAAGAAATCATAATTTTTGCCAGTTATTATACTAAAATTTGGTATCTAACTCATCTAGTAAATTTTGTACTTTCTAGTGGCGAGTAAGAAAAGAAGCTATGATGGGTCTGGCTCAGCTTTATAAGAAATACTGTCTTCATGGTGAAGCAGGAAAGGAAGCTGCAGAGAAAGTCAGCTGGATAAAGGACAAACTTTTGCATATATATTATCAAAATAGCATCGATGACAAGTGAGTTCCATATATTGGTAAAATGGATGAATATAAAAGTGTTTTTAATTTTTTAATATGGTGTCTGTTTGATTTTTTTCATAATACTTAGTTTCTAAGTTCAAAATCACTTTCTGCATGTTTAGACATATCATGTTTAAATAAGACTATAGCCAGAATTATCAGTTAGCATAATAATTGTTTTTTTTTTGAGGCATAACTGATGTATAGCACCATCTTTCAAGTGTATAAGCATAATGATTCTATATTTGTATATATTCCCAAATGATCACCTGGTAAGTCTACCTTCCATCCCCATATATAGAAAATTATTTTCTTGAGATGAGTACTTATGTTGTTTTCCTTTTCTGAATGTTACTCATAATTCTCTATTGGATTACAGTAATAATTTTGTTTTTTGCAAAATACTTCACAGTGTTTTATTGAGTTAGACTAACTACTTTGACATTATTGATTCATGTATTTCATTGGCTAATGAAGAATCCTTATATTTAATAAGGATTAAATAAGAATAATTTTATAATTACAATCCTTATAATAAGAATCCTTATTCTAGTGATGTTGAATAATAAATATAAGCTTAGCAAGAAGGATATTTAAATATGGTAAGGAATTTGGAATGTGCAGTGAAGACAGATCTGCATGAGAGAAGCTGATTTTCAGGATGATGAAGGAAGATCACCTTGATTTTACAAAATGACAACATGGGAAAGGAGTCAGACTGTAATCAGAGGAAATTGATACATTTTAAAAAAATTAGTAATTCTTGGTTGTAGCTTCATTTGTAATGTTAAATAATTTCTGATAGCTCCAGACTGATGATGACTAACAGGTGGAACAGGCTTAGCATCCTGTGCTTAGGAATAATATATAACCTTTTTAGAACAGATGTTTCAGGCTGACAAAGTGTAAAGCCACAAGTAACAACTGTAACTCTAAATTTAAAAATAACTATACTTGCAAGGAAAAACATTGATCACATACTGATCTTTTCCATTTATTTGCACACATCAGTATCACCACTGGTTTGGTATCTTTGCATGAGGTGGTTAAAATATAAAATGGCTTTTGCTTCTGAAAAACAATAATTTTGTTACTTGGGGTTTTTTTCTGTTTGTTTGTTTCTAGACTATTGGTAGAGAAAATCTTTGCTCAGTATCTTGTACCCCACAACCTGGAAACAGAAGAAAGAATGAAATGCTTGTATTATTTATATGCTAGTTTGGATCCAAATGCTGTCAAGTAAGTTACTTTTTAAATGATTCTTGAATATTTTATACAATTATTTAATCATTTCTAATTAACTGCTGTTGATAGGGTTATTGCTTCTTCTAGTTGAATCAAGAACCTCAGATAAATATTTATAGAGAAAATTTTTATCATGTAAATTTAAGTAAGTTAAAAGCAAAACTATTCCTATACGCATAGGTATATTTGGCAGCTGAGCAATATGGTTTCAGGAATTTAGAGAAGTCCCCATGTCAAAATTGTCTTTTGTGCACCTGTTGACTGGGATCTAAATCATATTATTGGAGGTTTACCATACTAAGCCTAAGAAATAAGAACTGGTTGTTTGTCAGGAGAACATGTCCAAATCACTTCCAGGTAGAATAACTGTATGATTGATTGTCGAAACAGATATTTTTGAGATTGAAAGAAGGCACTATTAATAGTTTTGTTCAGACAGCCACCATAAACCTTAACTACCCCAGGCCACTTAGAATCTGTGGGCATTCCACTTTAATAACGCTTTTAAAAAAGTAAGTATTCTCCATTCTCACTGAGAATTCTGATTCTCCTGAATAAGAACCTCAGCTATTACATTTACATATATATATATTACCTTTAATTTCATATAATTTCAAATTCACAGAAAAGTTTCAAAAATAATAACAAAACTTTTAAAATCCCATTTAGTGAAATTCCTAATTTTTGACCATTTGCTTTATCATTTATGCATAGTTTACATACATATTTTCTTCCGATCCATAGATAGTAATTTGCAGACACTGCATTCCTTTACATCTGATACATAGGTATTCCTTAATTACAAGGATATTCTTTTATATACCTAGAGTGCTTTCATGAGAGTCAGGAGGTTTAATATTGATAAAATATTGTATAATCCAATGTGTATTCAAATTTCCCAGTTGTCCAAATAATGTCCTTTATGGATTTTTGTTCCCTTTCTAGGATTACATGTTGCATGTTTAATTACCATGTCTCTAGTCTTTTTAAATTTGGAACCATTTCTCAGTTTGTCTTTGTCTTTTATAACTTTGACAGTTTTTAGAACAGTGTTGCATAGGTTAGTTATTTTATAGAATGTTCTCTCAGTTCGGGTTCATTCAGTGTTTCCTCATTATTGGATTGAGATTATATGTTTTCAGCAGAAAGTCCACAGATTAACATACCCTATTAGAAGACATCAGCCATCATTTTAAGGATTTTCAAGTAGTTCATAACGTTCACTGTAGATAATAAACTCCAGGCCAGAGGTCTTGATCTCTGTTTGTATTTGGCAGAGAGTACTCAGAAATAAAGTAATTTTGAGCACCTGAAATTACAGAGTGGGTTTGTAAGAGAAGAAAATCTGCTATCACAGAGAGAAAAGAATCTAGAGTAAAGAAAGTTTAAATTTGGCATGTTTTGAATCCACATCTTTTCTAAGAAATTCATTTTTGAAGTCATCTGCACTATTTCCTGCATACCTCCTTAGCCTGGCCTTTCATGATCTGATCTTTTTCTATAGTACTTTCCAGCTTCCTTATGCTCCTCACTTATGTTCTGTGCTCCAAGCCTATAAATTTTTTTCACGTCCCTGTGTGTGCCATGTACTTTAATGACATTTTTCTCTCTGTTTGTAGCAGAACTTTCTGGCTACCTCTGCTTGGAATGTCTTTGAATTCCTTCAGTTTACCTGGCAAGATCCTATTCATCCTTGAAAACTTCTCAAATATGTTCTCTCATAAGAAGCCTTATGTTTACTATTTTAAACCAAACTCTTAATCCTAATAAGTAAATTTTCTGAAGCTTTAAATTTTAGGTAGATGTAGAAGAATGGTGTATCTACACCATGCATTGAGAAAAGTAGTAAAGTTGAATAATTACCAGTATTGTTATGTTATGTATATATTTTTTTCATATTATAACTTTATTTACAGAGCTCCAATGAAATGTGGAAGTGTCAGAACATGCTTAGAAGTCATGTACGAGAACTGTTGGATTTGCACAAGCAGCCTACAGTAGGTTCATGATTTGTTTAAATTCACAGTTTTAGTCATTATTAATTTTTCTGTATAATGAAACAAGCAAAAGTATCTCAGCTGTTTTATTTTCCAGATGTCAGTTAGTTTCTGTGGTTATCCAAAATAAATTTGCATTTTACATGAATATTAAAAAAAATGTTATTTTTCTCCATGAGCACAGAAATGATGTTTTCTAGTATAGCAAGTATTTTAACACTAAGAATTTATAGTTTATCAGTTTTCAAATAATTAGAATTAAACCTCAATATAAAATTATATTAGAAGTCAAATTTTTTTCCTCTTTGACTTTTGGTCTGTCATTGTAGCATCAGTATCAAATCAGGAATCAATCCGTTGAATAGTCCAAAGTCAAATTAACAAAGAAATGCTGCCCAGCATTTACTGAAGGTTGAAAAAAGAAACGTAAATAATCTCTTATAAATGCTTCTAAACATATTTGCTAGAGTAGGTGTACTTAGCCAGGGAACCATGCACAGAGACCCCCTCAGTGGCCATGGATGCCTAACGCAAGTGTTGTCTTTTTTTTTTTTTTTGATAAATGACCGTACAGTCTCTCGAATTGCTTAACTCTGCCTCTGTGGTGCAGAAACAGTCACAGGTAGTTCGTAAATGAATGGGCATGATTGTGATCCAACAAAACTTTAACAAAAGTGGGAAGTCCATGGGTTCATACAGATTCATTAATAAAATAGTACTCTTGTAATGGAGGAAAGGGCAGTAGGAAGGAAGGTGATACATTAATTAATGGGCCACAGAATAGCTAGTAAAACTATTCAGAAAGAAATTTTTTCTACTTTACACATTTTTAGTTAATTTTCTTTGGTGTATAGTTTCACAGTAATTTTGATATGATAATTGTTTTCATTATTTTCTGTTCTGTTTTCTGACAAGATAATTTCCCTATGAAAGTTATATAACTTTCAAATTTTTAAAATATCTTCCTGCTGGCATATCCTTTCCTTCTGTTTGTGCTAGTTTAATAGTTGTTACTCCATGGTTGTTTGTTATTTACATAGGCTATAGATACGGTAAGCCATTTCCTACTGGGTATATTACGATGGATTTTTTTAGCTTAAGAAAATGTACAATACTGAGTGTAGGTTTTCTTAATGAAATTTTGTTAGCACATATGACATCATTTGTTTCTGTTTTAAATTTCAGTCAGAAGCTAACTGTTCTGCTATGTTTGGAAAACTGATGACCATAGCAAGTGAGTATGTTTATTCACTCTGTAGGTATATAGCAGACATCAAATAATTTACCTAGTGGAACTATCAGTTTAATACTTACTTAGTAAGAAAAAATAATCCTTAATAATTTTATTTCTAAGACCCATATAGTATTATCTTTTGGTAGGACAGCAGTATTTTTAAGACAGCTTGGTTTTTAGTTCAGTAGTTTTTCTTTTGCAGTATTGATTCTCTTTTAATCTTCTAGAGAATTTGCCTGATCCTGGGAAAGCACAAGATTTTGTGAAGAAATTTAACCAAGTTCTCGGTGATGATGAGAAACTGCGGTCTCAGTTGGAGTTGTTAATCAGTCCAACCTGTTCGTGCAAACAGGCAGATGTTTGTGTGGTTAGTAAATTATACTTCTGTATTTGTTCTTCTAGCTTTGCTTATAGAAACTTAGATTTCATTAAAATCTGCTTTACATAAATTATTTTATTTGTGTGAATGTAACAATATCGTAAGCTCTGAATCACCTAGGAGTGTATCTGTGGTCAACTTAGTTCTCTTTACCTGTCACTAGTCAATCAAATTCCAGGAAAAACACTAGAGAAGTAAGCCAGGGAGATTGGTCCTAGGAATTGAGCAAGATAAAATGCTTTGTATTTAGCAGACATTTATTAGATAAATAAGAATTTTCTAATGTGTGTGTGTATTCTCCCATGTATCAGCACAGGAAAAACCCTTGTCAGTATATCAGCAGTAGTTAAGTTGCATATACACATTTTATAAACAAGGCAATTCCTGTTGAGGCTTTTGTCTTCATTCTGTTTTTAGACTATTTTATAGAAAACCAATTGTTGACAATACCCAAGGAAAAATTCATTCATTTATTTGCTATTTTATGAGACAGTTTCTAATTTCATCTTTACCATTTACTACTGTTGTGACCTTTAGCAAGTTGTTTAGTATTTTTGAGACTCATTTTTTTCATCTCTAAATGTTAACAACCTCATAGCGTTGTTAAGAGGATATAGATAGATATGGATATAGGTATCCGACCTAATACATGGATCCAGACTGCCCTTTAGGATTTAAATATTAATAAATTTCTATTTCACATATATGACAGTATTACACATAAATAACACAATACAGTATTACACATATATGACAAACACTATGCTTGTACAGATGAATAAGAGAAGGAAAAATCATTTCAGTTATTTATGTCTAACTTTGCTCTAAAAAGATAATTATTTAAATATGTGATTAGGGATAAGGGCTATAAACATATGTATATACAAAGTCATTTGGGAGCATGGAATAGGTTTTTTTTCCCCTCAGTCTAGTAGGCATATAGGGTCTTTAAGTGGATCTTAAAAGAGTAGTAATTAGGAAGAGGTGGAAGCCAGTTTAGGGAAGAGAGCAATGGATTCTTCCATTGTACCTAGGGATGTGAATGTCACAAGTGCCCAAAATAACCTTGTCTTTGCACTTCTGAATGGGATGGTTTGCTGAGAACATTTTAAGGTTTCATTTACTTCTTTGGTATTTAGAATTCCAGTTCCAGAATACTGTGTTCTGCTGGGTATCTACTAATATAATTGGATCATAGAATGAAATGGCTTGAAAATACCATAGAGATAATTGGTTTAACCACTTCATTTTACAGATAAAGATTACGTTTTAAAGAGGTGAAGTTTCTCATCCAGTCTTTCACAGCTAGTGACTGAGCTTCAGGTAGAGTCCAGATCTTAATAGACCCATGACAGTGTTCTTTCTATATATTTCATCTTTGCAAGAACCCATACAAACTGAATACTGCTCAAGAAATATAAATCTTAAGAATGAATAATCAAGTGATACTTTTTGGTCTGAGAAAAATAGGACTTGAGTTTGAAAAGTGATAGTAACGTGATTCCTGCTATTTGTCAGAACAGATATATCTAAGAGCTTCCAAATCCAGAAAGTATATGCAAAACAGATGTAAGGAAAACATCTCAGGGTGAATTGGTGGTAGGAAGCAGGAGAATAGAGATATGGAAAGTCTTTTTTTTTTTAACGTGTAAAGGAAACTGTTTAGTTGTTGCTGCCTACCTGCCAAACACTAATTTGGCTTCTTGCTTATCCCCAGTATAAGCTTACACTTATGATTATGACAGATAAACTTTTTAAAAATAATTGTTATGAGAGATTATATAAATATTACATCCATAAAATGTAGTTTGAAGAATTACTTAAATATATTATTATATACATTGGTATATTTTATATAGTGCTATCACGTGCTTAAATGTGATTTACTCTTTTTCCTGTTAGCATTTCCTTTATTTTTCCTGTACTTATATGTAATACCATAATCTTTTTCTAATGCCTAGTTTTTCCATTTTTTAATACTGACTATATAGTTTGCCTGGCAACTTTCCAGTGGCATAGTTGTTGTTAAACAATCACTGACTTTATCTTATGTTAAAGCAAGTAAATTTTATACCAAGTGGGAGAAAATCCCCTCTTTAGGAAGACTTGCACAAAGTAAGTCTGATTTCAAAAGATAATACAAAATTAATTTTAAATGTGTATCTGTAGTATAGAGCAAAGTATATAAGGACCTAAGCACTGACTAAAATATTTATTTTCTCAAATGCTGAAATTTTGCTGAGTTAATTAATACTTGCAAAATAAATCAAGCACTTCCTAGTGACTAATAAATTTTCTTCTGAATCTCAGTCTTTTGGATTTTTACATTCTAATAGCAAACATGGATGCTATCTAATTTAATATGACCCTTCATAATTAATTTGTGTCAGTGTGTCACTAGGGACTTCCCAGGTGATCCAGTGGCTAAGACTCCTTGCTGCCAATGCAGGGGGGCCTGGGTTCATTCCCTAGTTAGGGAACTAGATCCCAAGTGTTGCAACTAAGACCCAGCAAAGCCAAATTAATTAATTAATTATTTTTTTTAAAGTTATTGAAAGTACAACAAAAATTTGTTTCCTTTATCCCCTTGGACACATTGCCTTAAATTTTTTTTTTTCATGGAAAAATTAATAAATAGAGTGACTATTATTTGTTACATTGCTTTATAGTTTGGAAAGCACTTTTAATGGTGCTTTATCTTCTCAACTAACATTTCTACTTATTCATCAGAGATAATCAATGAAAAGCCTTGTTATTAATGTAAATTTCTTTCTAGTACCCAACACATTATAAATTTAACCTTGTCTTTGGATGATTCAGTCTCTTACAATCATTAAGTCCTTATATTCTTTAGAAACTTTCAGCAATATCTTTTATTTTGTAGGAGCTCTTTAATATAATGTCACCATTTTTAAACTAAACTATGATCTTCCAGAACTGAAAAACTTTATACACTTAAAAGTCTTCTCCTCTTTTAAAAAAAAAAAATTGTTGACCGAAAGAAAAGTTTTTTTAGACTATGAAGTAAACCACTGAAACATGTCCATGACAGTATAAATTGTTACAATTTTTTCAAAAGTAGAGACTAAAAGGACTTCCCTAGTGGTCCAGAGGTTAAGACTCCACACTCCTAATGCAGAGGCCCAGGTTTGATCCCTGGTCAGGGAACTAGATCCCTCATGCTGCAACTAAGACCTGGTGCAGCCATTAAATAAATGCATATCAGTTGTAAAAATACACAGCATTTAAGATTGTCTACTATGTAGTAATTTCATGGGAGAAATATGAGACAAAAGGCATAAATCATACCATGTTACCCCCCTTTTTTCCTCTACAATCTAGATTTTCTAGTGCTTGCCTAATGAATATATCATTTTAGTCAGAGTATAAAGCAGAGAAAGTTTTTTTTCTTTTTTTACATTGATGGTATTGAATCTTTAAATGCTTTTGATGCCTAGGATTATTTTTATTTGAAAAACATGAAAGGATGATACTTACAGTGAAACTCTTTTCCTTCCTATAGAGAGAAATAGCCCGGAAACTTGCCAATCCTAAGCAGCCAACAAATCCTTTTCTAGAGATGGTCAAATTTCTGTTGGAAAGAATTGCACCTGTGCACATTGATTCAGAAGCCATCAGGTAAACTAGGAATTATATTCATTCATAAATAAAATATAATATGAAACTACAGTGTTGTAAATTTAAATTCTGGGTCCCCAACGAGACCTAAAAAGGTATACAGGGAAGCTATATCATGTATCATTCAAGTTGAAAGAAAGGCTCCTTTTCTGATCGTTGGTTTGTTTCATTACTTTTTATTTTATTTTATTTTAAAAAAAATTTTTTTAAAGAAATCTTGTGTTTATTTTTAGCTTGTATGTTCTCATTACAGAAAACCTAAAACAAAAATCTATAGCTATCATCAGCCTTTGAGTTTTCTTAACCCTTTTCATGGCCGCATAAAGTTTTTAGTGTGTATTACATCACTGTTCACTTGAGATATGTGAAAAGCAGAACAGCATTACCAAAGGGGCACAAGATTGCCATTAGACTAATCTGCTTTCAGAGCACATCTGTGCTACCAGTTTGGCTCTAATAGTTTTTATTTTTAACTTTAATATGGGTATAACATCTCCTTGTGGATGAGTGTGAAAATTAGTAATATGTAAAAAATAAGCAGACTAGCATCACAAACATTGACATCTATTGTCTTTGATTGTTTGCATAATTTCATACATTTCAGTTATTTCTAATGATTTTCAGTTGTAAACTTCTGGAATACTTTTACCTTGTACTAATCATTTTTCCAGCTCATCAGTTATAAATCTTTCCATTTTGGATTACTAATTTATTGATTCTCTTTTCTTTGAATTAGGAGACCTGGTTCTAGCCATTACTAGTACAAGACTCACTGTTTGGTTGTATTAAAATGCTAATCGTATTGTTTGCTAGGGCTGCCATGGCAAAATACCACAGACTGTGTGGCTTAAGCAACAGAAATTTGTATTCTCACATTCTGGAGAGTAGCAGTCCAATATCAAGTTTGATTTCTCCTGGAGCCTCTCCATGGCATGTAGATAACCTACTCTTTGGTCTCCTCACACGTCTATGTCCTGACCTCCACTTCACATAAGAAAACAGCCATTTGGGATTATGCCCCACCCATCTGACCTCAGTTTACCTTAATTATCTCATTAAATAATTAAAATCTCATCTGTTTCCAAGTAGTCACATTCTGAGGTGTCCTGGAGGTTGGGACTTCAACATATGAATTTAGGGTATTCAGTTCAATCTGTAATGGTGATGTTTGTTTTTTAACTAAGATCTTATCCTTTAATCTTATTAGCAAATAAGAAAGCTAAGGTTCTGAGAAAAACATGTGTTTTTTTATAGCTGGGCTGATGCTGGGAGGGACTGGGGGCAGGAGGAGAAGGGGATGACCGAGAATGAAATGGCTGGATGGCATCACTGACTCAATGGACGTAAATTTGAGTGAACTCTGGGAGTTGGTGATGGACAGGGAGGCCTAGTGTGCTGCAGTTCACGGGGTCGCAAAGAGTCGGACACGACTGAGAGACTGAACTGAAGTGAATAGCAAAAGGTATTTTGCTATTAATTTTTAATAGAGATACCCCATATCCAAGGGCAAAGGAGCAGCCCCAGCAAGATGGTAGGAGGAGTGAATTCGCATTTAGAATCAAACCCCATTCCTGCCAGAGATGCTCAGAGGGCTCAAACAAACCTTGTGTGTACCAGGACTCAGGGCCCTCACAGAGACTGACACAGAACTGTGTTTGAGCATCTCCTGTGGAGGTACGGGTCAGCAGTGGACTGCCACAGGGACAGAGGCTCTGGGTGCAGCAGACTTGGGTATGGCATAAGCCCTCTTGGAGGAGGTCACCATTAACCCCACCACAGAGCTGCCAGAACTTATACAGGACTGAGAAATAGACTCTTGGAGGGCAAAACAGAACTTTGTGCACCAGGATCCAGGAGAAAGGAGCAGTGACCCCCAAAGAGACTGACCCAACTTGCCTGTGTGTCCAGGAGTCTCCAGCGGAGGCGTGGGTTGGTGGTGGCCTGCTGCAGGGTTGGGGGCATGGACTATAACAGAACATGCATGGGATCTTTTAAAGGTCACCATTATCTTCATTACCTCCACCATAGTTTGGCCCCAGGTAAATAGCAGGGAGGGAACACAGCTCTACCCATCAACAGAAAATTGGATTAAAGATTTACTGAGCATGGCCCTGCCCATTAGAACAAGACCCAAGTTCCAGACTAAAAACCACAACCACTGAAAAACCAAAATCACAGTAACCTCCATCAGAAGGCAGACAGACTGAAAACCACAATCACAGAAAACTAACCAATCTAATCACATGAACCACAGCCTTGTCTAACTCAATGAAACTATGAGCCATGCCATGTAGGGCCACCCAAGATGGACAGGTCATAGGGGAAAGTTCTGACACAATCTGGTCCACTGGAGATGGAAATGGCAAACCACTTCAGTATTCTTGCCTTGAGAACCCCATGAACAGTATGAAAAGGCAAAAAGTAAGACACTAAAAGATGAACTCCCCAGGTCGGTAGGTGCCCAATGTGCTACTGGAGATCAGTGGAGAAATAGCTCCAGGAAGAATGAAGAGACAGAGCCAAAGCAAAACCAACACCCAGTTGTGGATGAGACTGGTGATGGAAGTGTGGTCCAGTGCTGTTAAAAGCAATATTGCATAGGAACTTGAAATGTTAGGTCCATGAATCAAGGCAAATTGGAAGTGGTCAAACAGGAGATGGCAAGAGTAAACATCGACATTTTAGGAAACAGTGAACTAAAATGGACTGGAATGGGTGGATTTAACTCAGATGACCATCATATCTACTACTGTGGGCATAGTCAACAAAAGACTCCAAAATGCAGTCTTTGGATGCAATCTGAAAAACGACAGAATGATCTTTCTTTGTTTCCATGGCAAACCATTCGTATCACAGAAATCCAAGTCTATGCCACAACCAGTAATGCTGAAGAAGCTGAAATTGGACAGTTCTATACAAGACCAACCTAGACAGCATATTGAAAAGCAGAGACATTACTTTGCCAACTAAGGTCCGTCTAGTCAAGGCTATGGTTTTTCCAGTGGTCATGTATAGATGTGAGAGTTGGACTGTGAAGAAGGCTGAGCACTGAAGAATTGATGCTTTTGAAGTGTGGTGTTGGAGAAGACTCTTGAGAGTCCCTTGGACTGCAAGGAGATCCAACAGGTCCATTCTGAATGAGATCAGCCCTGGGATTTCTTTGGAAGGAATGATGCTAAAGCTGAAACTCCAGTACTTTGGCCACCTCGTGCGAAGAGTTGACTCATTAGAAAAGACTGATGCTGGGAGGGATTGGGGGCAGGAGGAGAAGGGGATGACAGAGGATGAGATGGCTGGATGGCATCACGAACTCAATGGACGTGAGTCTGAGTGAACTCCGGGAGTTGGTGATGGACAGGGAGGCCTGGCATGCTGCGATTCATGGGGTCGCAAAGAGTTGGACACGACTGAGCAACTGAACTGAACTGATACAAGACCTTCCAGAAGTAACACCCAAAAAAGATGTCCTTTTCATTATAGGGGACTGTAATGCAAAAGAGGAAGTCAAGAAACACCTGGAGTAATAGGAACATTTGGCCTTGGAGTACAGAATGAAGCTGGGCAAAGGCTAATAGTGTTTTGCCAAGAGAATGCACTGCTCATAGCAAACACCCTCTTCCAATAACACAAGAGAAGACTCTGCACATGAACGTCACCAGATGGTCAACACCGAAATCAGATTGATTATAGTCTTTGCTGCCAAAGAAGGAAAAACTTCTATAAAGTCAACAAAAACAAGACTGGGAGCTGACTGTGGCTCAGATCGTGAACTCCTTATTGCCAAATTCAGACTTAAATTGAAGAAAGTAGGGAAAAAACCACTAAACCATTCAGGTACGACCTAAATCAAATCCCTTATAATTATGCAGTGAAATGAGAAATAAGGGACTAGATCTGATAGGCAGAGTGCTTTATGAACTATGGATGGAGGTTCATGACATTGTACAGGATAGAGGAATCAAGACCATCCCCAGGAAAAAGAATGCAAAAAAGCAAAATGGCTGTCTGAGGAGGCCTTACAAAATAGCTGTGAAAAGCAGCTAAGCGAAAAGCAAAGAGGAGGAAAGATAGAAACATCTGAATGCAGAGTTCCAAAGAATAGCAAGGAGAGATAAGAAAGCCTACTTTGGTGATCAATGCAAAGAAATAGAGGAAAACAATAGAATTGGAAAGACTAGAGATCTCTTCAAGAAAGTTAGAAACACCAAGGGAACATTTCATGCAAAGATGGGCTCAATAAAGGACAGAAATGGTATGGACCTAACAGAAGTAGAAGATATTTATAAGAGGTGGCAAGAATACACAGAAGAACTATACAAAAAAGATCTTCATAACCCAGATAATCACGATGGTATGATCACTCTCCTAGAGCCAGACATTTTGGAGTGTGAAGTCAAGTGGGCCTTAGGAAGCATCACTACTGACAAAGCTAGTGGAGGTGATGGAATTCCAGTTGAGTTATCTCAAATCATGAAAGTGGTGCACTCAATATGTCAGCAAATTTGGAAAACTCAGTAGTGGCCATAGGATTGGAAAAGGTCAGTTTTCATTCCAGTCTGAAAGAAAGGCAATGCCAAAGAATGCTTGAACTACTGCACAGCTGCACTCATCTAACACACTAGTAATGCTCAAAATTCTCGAAGCCAGGCTTCAACAGTACATAGACCATGAGCTTCCAGATGTTCATGCTGGTTTTACAAAAGGCAGAGGAACCAGAAATCAAATTGCCAACATCCGCTGGATCATTGATAAAGCAAGAGAATTCCAGAAAAAACATCTATTTCTGCTTTATTGACTATGCCAAAGCCTTTGACTGTGTGGATCACCACAAATTGTGGGAAATTTTGAAAGAGATGGAAATACCAGACCACCTGACCTGCCTCTTCAGAAATTGTATGCAGGCCTTTTCTTGCTTTTAATGGAGTGATTTTAAATATTTAAATACCATTAAAGGGTACTAAATGGTATTTTACTGGTAGTCCAATGGCTAAGACTCCAGGCAGGGGCCCTGGTTTGATCTCTAGTTAGGGAACTAAATCCTACATGCTGAAACTAAGAGTTTGTATGCCACAACTGAAAGTTCGTATGCTGTAACTAAAGATCCCACATGCCACAGCTATTGATAAGACCCAGTATAGCAAAATAAATAAATAATTTTTTTAAGATATTAAAAGAGGTTGAAGATAGGTTAAGGGGAATAGAAGTATGATGGAGCACCATCAGTAAAAAAAAAAATGGACCAGTAAGAAGAAAATCTTCCCTTATGGTGTTAAAAAATGATAGATACAAATTAAAGGAAGTTAGAAAATAGAGTATGGAAAATTACAGTTTTCCCTAAAAGCTCCATTGTTCTCCTTTAGGTCAAAAGTTAGGTAGTCTACTCAGTGGAAGAATTTAAAAAGGAGACCTGAGTTAGAATGGTAAAGATTTATAGCAGTTGTTATAGGATAGAGAAGAAAGGGGCACATGGAAGATTTCCCAAGCGGTTCTGAACATGCATTTGGATTGGTGATGATCTTTTGCTTCATCATACTCTGAGAAGTATTTGGAGTATGTATTATTTACCTGATTTACAAATCAGTAAAATTACTTTCATAAAAAGAAGAAGTATAGTTCTGGCTTCAAGATTTGGATCTGCCTCATACAACTTTTTGACTTATAGTGATGATCCCACCCATACTGTAATGAAAGCAAATTATACCCGCCTTGTTTTACACTGTAGTTCCAGGATAGACCCTAAGACTCAGTTCACAAAGGTAGTCAGTAAATACGTATTAAATAAGTGCATGCACTGACAATTATGTGTAGTTAGATACATGTATAAATTTTATCAAATATGGTAGTTTTGTTTATAAACTCACGTGTTTTATGGGATTTCCTTCTAATAGTTTAAATCAGAATATTTTTTTCAGAAGGAAATAATTTTTTTTTAAATACATGTCAACAGTGAAAAAGTTGGCTTAAAGCTCAACATTCAGAAAACTAAGATCATGGCATTCAGTCCCATCACTTCATGGCAAATAGATGGGGAAAGAGTGGAAACAGTGTCAGACTATTTTTTGGGGCTCCAAAATCACTGCAGATGGTGATTGCAGCCATGAAATTAAAAGATGCTTACTCCTTGGAAGGAAAGTTATGACCAACCTAGACAGCATATTAAAAAGCAGAGACGTTACTTTGTCAACAAAGCCCATCTAGTCAAGGCTATAGTTTTTCCAGTAATCATGTATGGATACGAGAGTTGGACTATAAAGAAGCTGAGCACTGAAGAATTGATGCTTTTGAACTGTGGTGTTGGAGAAGACTCTTGAGAGTCCCTTGGACTGCAAGGAGATCCAACCAGTCCATCCTAAAGGAGACCAGTCCTGGGTGTTCATTGGAAGGACTGATGCTGAAGCTGAAACTCCAATACTTTGGCCACCTGCTGCGAAGAGCTAACTCATTTGAAAAGACCCTGAGGCTGGAAAAGATTGAGGGCAGGAGGAGAAGGGGACGGCAGAGGATGAGATGGCTGGATGGCATCCCCGACTCGATGGACATGAGTTTATGTAAACTTGGGGATACTGACTAAAATTAAAAATGCTGACCATACAGGGGCTTCCTGGCGGCTAAGAATCTGCCTGTCAGTGCAGGAGACGTGAGTTTGATCCCTATTCTGGAAAGATCCCATGTGCTGCAGAGCAGCTAAGCCCATATGACACACAACTCCTGAGCCTGTGTTCTAGAGCCTAGGAAATGTAGAATACTGAGCCCTCATGCCCCAACTACTGAAACCCAAATGCCCTGGAGGCCATACTCTGCAACAAGAGAAACCACCACAATGAGAAGTCTGTGTACCACCACTAGAGAGTAACCCCCACACTCTGCAACTAGAGAAAAGTCTGAGCAGCGACAAGGACGCAGCATAACCAAAAATCAAAAATTTTTTTCTGATAATGACTGTACAAAGTGTTGATGTATACGTACGTAACAGTATGTTGGTGAAGTTGAAAGCAGTTTGTTTTAGCATCAGATTATCTCAACATTGTCTCATCTCAGGAATCCCAATATTAGATATTTGCATATAAGAAAGGAAGACGTCATTATGTCTTTGGGTTTCCCTGGTGGCTCAACAGTGAAAGAATCTACCTGCAATGCAGAAAACACAGGTTTGATCCCTGGGTCAGGAAGATCCCTTGGATAAGGACATGGCAACCCAATCCAGTAGTCATTCCTGGGAAATTCCACAACCAGAGGAGCCTCGCAGGCTACAGTTCATGAGGTCACAGGGTCAGACATGACTTAGCAACTAAACCATCACCGATACTTGTGTTTAAAGTGAAAATACCCAAAAGTCCATCAGTTGGTAATTGGATAAAAATACTGTGCCGAAGAATTGATGCTTTTGAACTGTGTTGGAGAAGACTCTTGAGAGTCCCTTGAACTGCAAGGAGATCCAACCAGTCCATTCTAAAGGAGATCAACCCTGGGATTTCTTTGGAAGGAATGATGCTAAAGCTGAAACTCCAGTACTTTGGTCACCTCATGCGAAGGGTTGACTCACTGGAAAAGACTTTGATGCTGGGAGGGATTGGGGGCAGGAGAAGGGGACGACAGAGGATGAGATGGCTGGATGGCATGACTGACTCGATGGCCGTGAGTCTGAGTGAACTCCGGAAGTTGGTGCTGGACAGGGAGGCCTGACGTGCTGCGATTCATGGGGTTGCAAAGAGTCGGACACGACTGAGCAACTGAACTGAACTGAACTGTGGTATATCTATACAATGAAATATTTACCAGCAATAGAGAGGAAGTTCATTCAGTGGTTCACACTGATCCTATGCAACAACATGGAGGAGTCTCAAAAGCATTAGGTCACATAGAAGTTGTCAGACAGAAAATATATAAAATTTTATAAAAGGTAAAATGCTAGTGGCAGAAAGTTGATCAGTTATTGCCAGAGTAGGAAAAGGGAATTACCACAGAAGAAGTGTAAGGTAGGTTTTTGTGGTGATGACAGTTGTTTTATGTGTATATTGCTACAGTGATTCACCACTTTATTTATACACACTAGCATGGCTATGATCAAAAAGTTGAGTTGGCAAGAATGTAGAAAAAATGGAACTTTCATGTTTTGCTAATGGGTGTAAAATGTTGGAGGTGCTTTGAAAAGCAGTTTGACAGTCCTCCAAAAGTTAAGCGTGGAGGTACCATATGTGTGTGTGTGCGCTCAGTCATGTCCAACTCTTTGTGACCCCATGGAGTGTAGCCCACTCGAGTGGGTTGCTATTTCCTCCTCCAGAGGATCTTCCTGACCCAGGGAAAGATGAACCTTGAGAACTCCATTTATATGAAGTAATCAGAATAAGCAAATATATATAGCAGCACAAAGTAGATCAGAGGATGCTCAGGGCTGAAGGAGTTGGAGGTGAATAAGGAGTGACTCCTAATGGGAATTGGACACAACGGAGCACACACACACACCTAATGGGGAAGGGGGTTTGTTTTGAGGTAGGGTGAAAGCTAAGTTTGTTGAATATTTGCCTATACTGGGACATCGCTAATGAGGAAATGAAATCTCAAGAATGAAGATCATGTTTGTTTTAACTTAAAATAGTATCTTGTTGACCAGGTAATTTCTAGTTTGTGGTGGTTAGTTGTATTCGAAAAACTAATAATGTTGAACATTAAATACTTTTTAATTGTTTCTGTGTGTGTATATAGAGAGAGAGCACAATACTTCTCATGAATTGCTTTCAATTTCTTTGCTATAAATCTCTAGGAATTAGTGATAAAATAAATTATGTGATTAATTCAATGCCTTTGCTCATTTATGTGTTTACTATTTGCTTTTTGTTTTGAGTGAGTTCTCATCTGTCCATTTAGCAACTGCCATCCTAACATTTTTCTTAAAATTACAAATGATCTCCATTTATGGATATGAATATTACATTGCTTATACGTAAAAATACATATTTCTGGTACATTTGACGGTTTGGTTCTTTTCATTAGAATTACTGTTATACATGGATGGGGAGGATAAACTAAAATAAGCTCATTTGTCATGTAGAGAGGGAAGTTTAAAAAATCACAAAATAACTTTTTCTTCCAGAAAATATTTAATTTGATGTTCAATAGAGTCTGTATATATCTGCTACAATGAAATTAAGATACAATTACTAATCTAGTAGTGTTACTAATTTAGATTGTCTTATTTTAATAGTGCACTGGTAAAACTGATGAATAAATCAATAGAAGGGACAGCAGATGACGAAGAGGAGGGTGTAAGTCCAGATACAGCTATTCGTTCAGGACTTGAACTTCTTAAGGTATTTTTGAAACAGTTTGTCTTTTCTGCAGTCATATTTTTTTTAATTGGTGGAAATTGCTTTACTGTTTTGTGTTGGTTTCTGCTATACAACAATGCAAATCAGTCATATATAGGAAGGCTCAGGAGGGAAAGGAGATATATATATCTCCTTTCCCTCCTGAGCCTTCCTCCCCTCTTCTTGTCCCTCCCCTTTAGGTCATCATAGAGCAGCTGGCTGAGTGGGCTCCCTGTGTTATTTAGCAACATCCCACTGACTGTTTTACACTTAACAGTATATATTTGTCAATACCACTGTCTCAACTTCTGCCACCCTCAACTTCCCCAGCTGTGTCCACAAGTCTGTTCTTTACTAGGCTCGTCAATACCATTTTTCTAGATTCCATATGTATTCTGCAGTTATAATATGAATCACCTTAAAGATATGCAAGGGTCAGTCTTATTTCATTGGAAGTTATTCAGAAGATTAAAATTTGTAATACAACATTTTATAAAAATGACATGTTTTCTGAATTATACTAATGTAATTATTTTACATTATAAAATAATATTTTTGGAGTTCTGCTGTTGCATTCATCATGTGCATGCCTGCTATGCTTATAACAGTATGTGCTAAATGATTTGGTCTTAACTTTCAAATAACCTGCATATTGGTTAGTAGGATTGCTCGCAGGAATTAATATAAGACATCATTACTGATTGAGTTTTGTTTTTTTTTTTAAACAATTGGTAAACAGTTGCCAAAGAGGTCAGAGAATTGAACAATTTGTAAGAGCCATAGTTTAATCTGGAGGGGGAGCACAGCATCATCAAAGAGAACAATTTTGGGCATGTTTTAGGGATTGTGAATGTAGCCTGATTAGTTAGAAGTATTGCTTTGAGGAGTGATGGAACACAAGATTGGTTCCAGATTGTGGAAATAAAATTTTTTTAAACAGAGGAAAATCATCTTTAAGGCAAACATTTTTAATAGGTTGTTTGATTCAGCTTTTCAAATTTAAATCCTCATTTTTCTCTGAATATTTAAAACCTCATAAATAAATATTATCACTCTGAACCCTACCAAATGAGATACTCTCTACACTTTATAATCAATTTAAAAAATGCTTATATAATAAGTTAATGAGGGCTACATACTCCATTCCCCACCTCTTTATTTTTCTTTTAGGCCTTATTCCATGTGTCATGCTGACTAAATTGTTTTTGCTTCATGGAAGGTAAACTTTGTAGACACATTATCTCTAACTTGCTGGAAATTCCTTAAGGATAGCCTAGAACTTATGTCTTAAATAACGGGAACAATCATTTGTGTTTGTAATCATGATTAAAATTTTCCAATAATGACTACTTACGAGTAAATATTTTGTGATGGATTTCACTTAAAATATTTTCTTATAGGTTATCTTTTGCCAGTAAAATAAAGCCTAGTGTTAGCATTTTGTTCCCATCTATCACTCCCATGAAAAAGGAACCGCATTTCCCACATTCCCAGTATCAGAATAGACTAAGAGGTAAGGAAGAAAACAGGACCAGGGCTGTTGGTCAAGAACTGTTGGCCAAAACTCACCTCAAGGGAGACGACACGATACAGTCTTGATTGTATTGCTAGCATGTGCAGCTCATAATTTAAAATTTTATTTCTAGTAGAAAACAGTTCTTTTAATGGATTATAACCATTGTCTGTACTTAAAACATTATATCTGTTCCTTTAGGTTCTTCTTTCACACATCCTACCTCGTTCCACTCTGCAGAGACATATGAGTCCCTGTTGCAGTGCCTGAGAATGGAAGATGACAAAGTTGCAGAAGCCGCTATACAGATTTTTAGAAACACAGGCCACAAAATAGAAACAGACCTACCCCAAATACGATCGTGAGTATGCTCTTTCTTAGCATAAACACAAGAGTTTTCCAGGTGTGGGAATCTTAGGGTCATTGTTTCCCTTAGGAAGACGTGGAGGAGGAAAGATGGCTTTTATTTAGAAGCAGCTTTTCTGTATCCTTTGTTCTCATCTTTTCTCTGTCTGACTTATCTCCTCTACCATTCGATTATGGGCAGAGGAACAACCTGAAATTTTTATTTAAAATATTAATATTATCAAAAGTTACCAGAGAATTTAGGATTAATATATCTTTCCAATTTATTTATTTTTCTCCAACTCCAAATTCAGTAGGTACTGCCTTCATATCTCTCAAGAATTGTATAATCAAAGGTGCTTAACGAAATGTTCATTAGTTGCTTAGTTGTTGGTCATGGTTTTCTCTCTCTAGAGTCCTTTCCCTCTCCTCATAAGAATGAAGTACATTTTGGTATTTTTATTTTGGCAGCTTTAAGAGGTTGCCTTAGGATCAAAATTTGTGCTGAGAGTGTGATGCCTTTTGGAGGAAGAGCACATTGCTGATAGCTATTATAATCAGATGTTCAAGATATTTATGTAAATAGTTTGAGGTAAATTCAAATCAAACCCATTTTTCCTCATGATATATTAATAGAATAAGAGAATTCATGACTCCTTAAGTTTTTATTGGATTTGTGAGCTAATATTTTAATTTGAGAAATAATTCAACATTTATTGTATATCCTTTTCATCCTCAGCACTGTAGTGGCTAATATAAAAGATTACCACTGTCAGTCCCTGCCGTCAAGGAGTTTATACTCTAGAAATGATAATTTTTATCTTTGTACATTATAGAAAAAAGGATTGACACAATGGGCTAAAGTTACTGTGAGTTTTACAAATGGGAAAATGTATACTTTTTTTAAGGTGAAGGATGTACTTAAAGGAATTCTATCCCAGAAGGAACAGTAGAAGAGGTAACTTTGGACAGGAGGGATAAAACCTCTTGTTCTTAAGACTTGTTCTTCAGTCAATAAGTGGTGTCTGACTCTTTGTGACGCCGTGACCTGCAGCATGCCAGGCTTCCCTGTCCTTCATTATCTCCCAGAGTTTGTTCAAACTCATGTCCACTGAGTCAGTGATGCCATCCAACCATCTCATCCTCTGTCACCCCCTTCTCCTACCCTCAATCTTTCCCAGCATCAGGGTCTTTTCCAATGAATCGGCTCTGCGTATCAGGTGGTCAGAGTATTGGAGCTTCAGCTTCAGCATCAGTTCTTCCAATGAATATTCAGAGTTGATTTCCTTCAGGATTGACTGGTTTGATCTTCTGTCCAAGGGACTTTCAAGAGTCTTCTGCAGCACCACAATTCAGAAGCATCAATTCTTCAGTACTCAACCTTCTTTATGGTCGAACTCTCATATCCATACATGACTACTGGAAAAACTTACAGTAGCTTTGACTATACAGACCTTTGTTAGCAGTGATTTCTCTGCTTTTTAATATGCTATCTAGGTGTGTCATAGCTTTTCTTAAGACTAATCGGGAAGGAAGGAGGGAATTATTGAGAAAGCAGAGAAGTACAACGCTGCAGACCTTGGTAACAACACTGGTGGTGTAACTGGATTATAGCACACTGGAAAAACAAGGAGAAAGGTTAAAGTTGACCTATGCATCATCCTTTCATTAGGCTAAGAGGAATTAATATACTTAACGGCAGTTTGCTCAAAACTCTTACCTTCTTTTGTTACTAACTGGTCTTATTTATAAAAACTGTTACCTTGGTAAATGAATTTGAAAGAAAGACTTCAACAGTGCTCAGTCAAGGAATGTATTGATATTTGTGCATGAAAATCCTTTTCATTGTTCTAAACTATATGGAGAGAAATATGGCACATTGATAAATTTCAGGGTAGAGTTCACCTGACTAGCATATGTTCCAGTTTTTTGATTGAGGTGCATAAAGGTTTAGAGTATTGCTCTTAATATCTAGCCTTTCATTATTACAAGACAAGGGTCCCCAACCGCCAGGCCACAGATCAGTACTGATTCCATAGCAGTACACAGCAGGAGGTGAGCAGCAGGGGAGCAAGCAAAGCCTCATCTGTATTTAGAGCTGCTGTGTTACCACCTGAACTCTACCTCCTGTCAGATCAGCAGCAGCTTTAGATTCTCACAGAAACGCGAACCCTTCTGTGAAGTGCACATGTGTGTGCTTCTTTTGAGAATCATCCTGAAACCATCTTCCCCTCCCTATCCATGGTAAAAATTGTGTTCCACAGACTGGTCCCCTGTGCCAGAAAGGTTGAGGATAGCTGTTACAGTATGACCCTTTTTCACTATTGCACTTGATTTGATATCATTGACCTTATAATCTATAAAGTAGTAAGTAGTATTACACCAGATGTATAGCAAGTATCTTTTCCTAAATTTTTGTTTTGGCTTATGAATTTTCTTTTGATGTAAAAAAAAATACTTAAGTTCATTATAAAAAGCTGAAACTTTAGAAACTATAAATGAAGAGAGTCACTTAACATTTTGATGTATATTTTATATGAATGTTTTTTCTTATCCATTTGATGTATATGCCAATTTTTTGTATTTTGATAGAAACATGCCATACTTTATTTGCATACTTTCTGTCACTGGTATGTTCTTATCTGTTTTTTAATGAAACTTTGCCTTTTGCTACTTTTTTCCCCATGGCTGCTTTAAAACAACTGAGGAGGATTGTGATAGGGAAGTGGAAAATTTAGGAGTATTTTCTTAAAAGACAAATGTGAAAATATGGCATCGGGCAATTCTAGATTATAAATTAAAGGTGGCTTGTTTACTTCTCCATACTTACGAGGTAGCATTAAAAAGAAAATTGTTTTCTGGAGTAGCCCTTTTATTCTAGAGGCATACATATAGGAAGTGCCTGTATGTATAAGGCATTTCTTATATGTACTTGAGGACAGGGAAAGGGGCTTTAAATCTTTTTATAGATCAGGAAGTTTAGAAGAGAGGCTTTCTTCGAGCGTACCTCCAAATAGTTACTAATGAAGTAGGAGACAGCCAAAAGCACTCCTGTGGTTTATGGGCTTTTTTTAAATAAACTATGATTTTTTTTCCAGGACCTTAATTCCCATTTTACATCAGAAAGCAAAGAGAGGAACTCCACACCAAGCAAAACAGGCTGTTCACTGTATACATGCCATATTCACAAATAAAGAAGTCCAGCTTGCACAGATTTTTGAGGTATATATAATTACATATGATGTGTTTTTGTTGATTTTTGTTTTTATTCTCTGTGATTTGATGAAGCTAAAAAGTCTTTTTTTTTTTTTTTTAAGCTCTTTAGTCCCACTCTAAAATATAAATTCCATGGGAGCAGGGACTCTATTTTATTCAGCACTTTAGATATTCCCAGCCTTTAGATCTGACTATGTGTTCAAATACTACACACTGAAGGATGTTTTATGTATTTTATGTTACATTATTTTACTTAATTTTTGCTTTATTGGCTCAGTGGTCCATTTAGCTTGAGAAGCTATTAGGGACCTGACAACTCTACTTGCAAATTAGTTGTGTTTGCCTTTCCTTATGAATGATTCTTTGCCTGATTCTACTACTAGAAAGGTATTCCTGTTGTCATAAACTGAATACAATATGAACAGAACCCAGTGGACTGAAATATTATGATCCATGGTCATTTTAAATGTTCCCACACAACAAGAAACCCACCAACATAACTGACTTAAAAATAAGACTGATTTGACTGTGGAAGAATTTTCTTATTTTTACTTTATGTGGGTTTTACTTTTCCCTTTCTTTTTACATTGTTTCAATCTTATTAAATTTCAGTAGGTGAAATAAGAACCAAGTGTCTAATATGACTGAAGTTACTTTTAATCATCTCTTTAGAACAGATTTTTTAGGGGCACAATAAATTCAGGAGGACTCAGGAACATACATTATTCTGTACATGTCTAAATATCTATAAAACAAACTAGTAATTTTGACTGTTTTATTTTTATAGCCACTCAGTAGGAGTCTGAATGCTGACGTACCAGAACAACTTATAACTCCGTTAGTTTCATTGGGCCACATTTCTATGTTAGCACCAGATCAGTTTGCTTCCCCAATGAAATCTGTAGTAGCAAATTTTATTGTTAAAGATCTACTGATGAACGACAGGGTAAGTTTCTCATTAAATTTAGAATCATAAGATTAAGACTGTTTACATCTTTATTTGTCACAGAAACAACATGTCTGCTTTTCTCTGTGTATGATTTTTATTTGTTATTTGTTACTTAGTAACATCTTGCTGTGTAGCTATTACGAGAATTTTTCTTTAAGAAAAAATTGAGAACATGAGATAGATGAATCATGAAGTAAAAAACAGAACCCTCAGTATTCAAACTCAAAAAAAAATACCTGCCAGTTCACTCCTTCTTCTTCATCCTCCCTCCATTTGAATACAACAGTGAAGGCTGCCTGAGCATGGCCAGTCTCATTTCTTACTCCGCAGTTTCGTATTGTCCTTTGTACTACTGATAGACAAGGCTGGCAACAAGTGTGAAATTTGACACTTCTCAGATGGTGGCTTGCTTGTTCATAAATTTTATTTTAAGATGGTTCTGTTTTTTGTATGTAGTAAAATATACATAATATAAACTTTTCCATTTTACCCCATTTATGTGTACAGTTCACTTACATTATATACACCCATGTTCTTATTGGTTTTTTGTTTTATTAAAAACAAAAACAAGTTTGATAACATATGTATACACCCATATACACAAGGGGTAGTAAGCCAGGAAAGCCAAATAAATTTGTGGTCCAAGCCACCACCTAAAATATACATCCACATTGTTGTGTAATCATTGCCACTACCTGTTTTCAGAACTTTATCATTTTGGAGAGAAACTCTACATCCATTAACCAGTAATTCCCCATTACCTCCTCCCTGCCAGCCTCTGGTAACATCTATTCTACTTGCCTACTTAAGAATTTGCTTATTCTGGATACCTTCTTATCATATAATATTTATCCTTTTGCATCTGGCTTATTTCTCTTGATATAATGGTTTCAAGACTTCATTTTGTGCCACAGTAATATTCCATTGTATGTTTAACCTATATTTTATTTATTCATCTATTGATATATACTTGGGTGCTTTCTACCTTTTAACTGTTGTGAATAATGCTGATATGAACATTTGAGTCCCTGGTTTTTGGGATATATGCCTAGGAGTGGAATTGTTGGATCATATGACCATTCTATGCTAAACTTTTGGAGGGGCTGAACATTTTTCTACAGTGTCTGTACCATTTTACATTCCCAGCAGCCATACACAAAGCTTCCACTTATTCTTTACTTGGTTTTTTAATCATAGTTATCCTGGTAGTTGCAAAGTAGTATCTTGTGGTCTTGGTTTGTATCCCTAATGGCTAGTGATTTTTGTGCTTATTGGCTGTTTATATATCTTTGAATATTGAGTCTTTTGCCCACTTTGAAATGAATTGTTTGTTGTTGAGTTGTAAAAATTCTTTATATATTCTGAATATTTATATACTGAATTCAAGAATAGAAAGATTTTCCCCTGTACCTTCTTGTGAGAGTTTTTTAGTTGTAACTCTTAAGATCTTTGATCCAGTGTTAAAGTTAATTTTTATATATGATATAACAGTCCAGCTTCATTCCTTTGCTTGTGGCTATATCTAGTTTTGCCAGCACCATTGAGGAACTGAGAAGACTGTTGTTTTCCCAATAATCGGTGTTAGCACTCTTGTTTGAAATCAGCTGAGCATGTATGTGAGGGTTTTCTGCTTCATTCCATTGGTCTGTGTGTCCATACTTAAGTCAGTACCACCCATGCTATCTTGATCACTATAGATTTGTAAGTTAAGTTTCAAAGTCAGGAGGTTTTAGCCCTCCAACTTTGTTCTTCTTTTCCAGACCCTATTTGGTGGCTTTCTTGTGGAGTTCCTACAGTGTTGTTCAGCATGATAACCTTAATGAGAAAATTTTTTATTTTTTTTCTAAAAGTTAAATTTATTCAATTTTCTGTAGTCAACAGGTGAGAAGAATGGAAAATTATGGTCTCCAGATGAAGAGGTTTCCCCTGAAGTACTAGCAAAGGTAAAATTGAGTCAAACTTGATGACTGTTATGCTGAAATAATGAACATTTATAGATATCCTTAAAAAAAACCTAACACTTAAAAAGTATTTTAAATAAGGTGCTTTATTTTTAAACCAAAAGTTGTGTGTTTCTCAAATTGCAGTTGTCCGTAAAGTTAGTTATGTATGGATACATGTCAGCATGTTTTGTAGATCTTCCTGCCTTGCTGAAATGATTTCAGTGAGGCTGTTTTACATGGAGATTATAGAATATTGATGTCAGAAGCACCTCAGGTCTAGTCTCATTACCACTTTTTATCTACAGGCATATAAATATTAATTTGGTAAAAACAGATGACTGTCATCATATTGGTAACTTTTGACAGATGTAAATTATCCCTCAGTTCAGTTCAGTTCAGTCACTCAGTCATGTCCGACTCTTTGCGACCCCATGAATCGCAGCACGCCAGGCCTCCCTGTCCATCACCAACTCCTGGAGTTCACTCAGACTCAGGTCCATTGAGTCCATGATGCCATCCAGTAAATTATCCCTCAGTAAAGCTAATTTGTAAAGTGGTAGTCCTTGGAAAAGGAAATGGCAGCCCACTCCAGTGTTCTTGCCTGGAGAATCCCAGGGACAGAGGAGCCTCATGGGCTGCCGTCTGTGGGGTCGCACAGAGTCGGACATGACTGAAGCGACTTAGCGGCAGCAGCAGCATGTGTATATATATACACACACACATTTACATAATGTATATATATGTGTATGTGTGTGTATATATTTATGTTCAACCCTTCACTGAACACAGCTAAAATGATAGATTAAAATAAATTAAGTTTAAACTATTGAGGCATGAGTAACTTAGGAATTAATGGGTCAAAAAATAAAATAGAAATGAGACATTTGAGGTGTAGGGTATACAGTAGTATTTTTCCCCTGAGATCATTATCTTACTCCAGAAAATGAAAACTTTCCTTTTGACAGTCTTAAAGTTCCTGAAAGAACCCAAATAAAGGCCAACAAAGCTATACACCCTCAAGGTCAAGGTGACCTAGAAATGCAAAGTCCTTGAAGAAATATAGCCTTAGATCAAGGCTAGAACTTGGGTAAATTGGTCAAGACTGCTAGGGCCTCAGGGATCCTACAGAAGCAAACACCAATTCTCTGGAAGAAAGTGCATTTATCATGATCTTCAGATTCCTACAAATGATTTTTCATACATAATATCTAATAATTAAATCATGAGTCAAAGAAATTATAATGTGAATTAGAAAAAGGACTTGTCATCAAGATGGCTCCTTCTTAAAAAAACACCAGAATCATAACAACAACAAAAAATGTAGGGTATACCAAAAAAAATACCCTATACACAAAGATAAAGAAGAAACCACAACAAGACGGTAGGAGGGACACATGCGATAAAATCAGATCTCATATCCACAAGGTGGATGATCCACAAACTGAAAAATAAGTATACCACAGAAGTTCTCCCACAGGAGTGAAAGTCCTGAGCCCCACGTCAGGCTCAGGACTGGTGGTCTGGCAACAGTAGGAGAAGGCTCCAGAGACTCTGGCTTGGAAGGCCAGAGTATTTGATTGCAAAAATTCCATAGGACTGGGGGAAACAGAAAATCTACTCTTGGAGGGTACATACAAGGCCCAGTGTGCACCAGGACCCGGGGAAAAAGGCAGTAACTGATAGAAAAAGGAGACAACCTAGAAGGGTGGGATTGTGGGGGCGGGGGAGGGGCTCGATGGGAGGAAAGGGTCAGAGGGTGAGGATATTATAGCTGATTCATGTTGTTTTACAGCAGAAAATAACATTGTAAAGGAATTATACTCCAATTAAATAAAAACCATAATGTGATGGAAAAAGAAAAAAATAAAGTGGTTAGTCTTGGGATTTAAAACAAGACTTCTTTATCATCTTATCTGATAATCTCTCTCACTTGAATAGCTTCATAGGTATCATTTATTCCATCAGTTCCTTTTTCCAGGTTGATAAATTAGTAAATGATATCTACATTCTTTAGCTAGTTCTTGCATACATTTCATAACAGTCTTGAGTATAAGGCTCCAGCAATTATGACTACAAATAATTATAAAATCTCCTGGGTCTTTTGATCAAAATAGTTCTTCAGTACTATAAGAAATATTAAAGTCTGTCTAGTTATTTTTACTACACTTGATCTTAGCCAAAAGTGGTTATTTTTAACCACTACAATCTGTGTAGTTTAGTTATTTTAAAAATATATATCAGTATTTTTAAATGATTTGAAAAGCAAGTGTCCAGGTGTGAAAAGTCTGAATTCAGAAGCCAGAGCTTGGATGCGCTATCATAGTAATGTGTCTTAGGTTGCTTTGCAGCTGCTGCTGCTGCTGCTAAGTCACTTCAGTGTCTCTGACTCTAGGTTGCCTTACTTATTAGAAATCAGAATGCCTCCCTCACAGAGTAGGTTGGTAAATTAAATAAAATAATACATATACAAATCTGGGAGAAGCACCTGGCATAAACAGAATATTATCCTACAGACTTGTTTAATAAAACATGTCTGCTGGCAGTTAAGTAGTAATCTCACTAATGTTTGACGTAAATCTTCCCTTTAAGTGGAATTTTAAGTTGCTTTCTTCTTTTAGCATGTTAATATTTTATAGGTACAGGCAATTAAACTTCTGGTAAGATGGCTGTTGGGTATGAAAAACAACCAGTCTAAATCTGCCAATTCAACTCTTCGGTTATTATCAGCAATGTTGGTTAGTGAGGGGGACCTGACAGAGCAGAAGAGGATCAGGTGAGATTTTTCTTCCTTTCCAATTTTTTTTTAGCTTCAAGATGTTGGTAGAGCTTACATAAGAATTATTTACTTAATATTAGCTGTTGTAATTGCACTGTATGTTTTGTGTTTCAATTATGTACTTACTTCAGGTTTATATCTCAATAATGGTGTATTTTCATTTCTAAAAACTGATTTTTTCCAGTAAATTTGTAGTCATAATCATAGCAGTGTTACAGTTAGGGTCAACATTTGGATCAATTAAACAAATATTTGTTGAATATTTGCCAAACACTATGAAAAGCATTGCTGTAAAAACAGATAAAATTCAGTTCCTGCCTTTAAGCAACTTACCCTGTAAGTATAGTGGTTGAACAAGTGTAGTGTTCTGGTGCCATGAAAGGAATAAAAATTTCAGTGTAGATTCAAAGAAGAAAGAGTTGCAGCCTCTTGGTGGTTTGCAGAAGACTATACAAGGGTTTGCAAATGCTAAAAAAAATTTGTTTCCATTTCTACACATGTTCAGTCTTCAAATCTGTGAAATCACCATTTCTTCTTTCTGTACCTTTTAAGATGAGAATAAAAATCAAAATTTTCATTTACGGGTTTTCATGTGAAATAACTGAAAAATTCTACTTGTGATGTGTTCTTTAAAATTTGTGTTAGAGGATAGACTTAACTATTCATTTATGCTTTCAGTCTTTATTGAACACTATCATGTCAGGTACTGCCAAACCTTTTAAAAGTACAATAATTTCTTCCTCTAAGGAAGAAATTGGAGAAGGAAATGGCAACCCACTCCAGTGTTCTTGCCTGGAGAATCTCAGGGACGGAGGAGCCTGATGGGCTGCAGTCCATGGAGTCACTAAGAGTTGGACACGACTGAAGCGACTTAGCAGCAGCATGTATCCCATAGTTTAGCTTGGACTCTGGAATCAGAAACTTACTCAATTTCCTGCTCCATTTACTAGTTGTATAAACTTGCATGAGTGATTTTTCCAAGCCTGTTTCCCCATCTTCCAGAGTAACATACCCAGATAGTAGCATTAGTAATTTTTTAAATTCCTGAATCATTTGCCTTAGAAACCATTTGAGAGTCCTTCATTGTTACCAGTGCTCACTTTGATGGTCATGTGGTCCAAGAATGCCATGTTTTCTCCTCTTGTATGATAAATAATAGTCTCTTGTGGATTTAGGGCAGCTTTCCACATTTTCTAAGTCTTTAAAGTATCAAAGCTATGTTATGTTCCATTTAGCTGTTGAAGTAAGATTGTTCTTTCACCACATCTGTGTCACCTTTTACTATTTAGGTAGTTTAAGTTGACTGGGGTGGGGGAAGGAGTGGGGATTCCTGGGCCTTCTAGATTCCCTTAGAAAACTTCCTGTTGGAAAGGAAAGTCTGCCTCAGAGACTAGTACCTGAGAGACACTGGTTCTCACCTCCATATTCTTTCCTTTTAGATATTTGTCTGATGCCGCCTCCTTTAGGGTACAAATCACTTCCTAAATCATAGCCCTTCCGTTTCATCAGACACATCTAGGCTTAAGATTGATTTCTCTTATGTCTGTGTAAAATGTGTGTGTGTGCTTAGTTGCTCAGTTGTGTCCAACTCTTTGCAACACCATGAACTGTAGCCCACCAGGTTCCTCTGTCCATGAGGATTCTCCAGGCAAGAATACTGGAGTGGGTTGCCATGCCCTCCTCCACGGGATCGTCCCAACCCACAGATCAAACTCAGGTCTCCTGCATTGCAGGCGGATTCTTCACCATCTTAGCCTCCAGAGAAGCCCCTGTGTAAAATATGTGTGTGCATTTAAAAATTGTGGTAAATAGATTTTAAGTGATAAGTGAATTTTAATTTCTCAGTTTTTAGTATCAAGTTTTCTTTGATAACATGTGAATGCCTCTTAAAATGAGAAATACAGTTCCTCATGTAAATGGTTCTTGCTGGTGTTGCAGTTGGTGCTATTGTAAATGAAAGCAGAGTTCCTTAGTTATAGTAGAGGATCTAAGCTAAAATGTAACTAAAAATGAAGGCAGCCATTAAAAAGAATGAAATGTTGCTATTTGATACAACATGAATGGGCCTAGAGAGTATCATGCTTAGTGAAATCAGTCACAGATAATATTGTATGTTATCACTTGCCTGTGGAATCTAAAAATTAAAACTAGTGAATATAACAGAGACTCACAGATACAGAAACAAACTAGTGTTACCACTGGGGAGATGGGAGTGGGGAGAGCAAGGTAGGGGATTAAAAGATAGAAACTACTACGTATAAAATAAGCTGCAAGGATATATTGTACAACATGGAAAATATAGCCAAGATTTTATAACTGTAAGTGGAGTATAATCTATAAAAATTTTGAATCGCTATGTTGTACATCTGAATTTAATATAATAAATCAGCTATACCCAAATAAAATAAGTAAATAAAAATTTTTTAATGAGGGCAGATAAATGTAATATCAGATAGTCACAATGATTTGAGCCTTCTTCCCTCTGTTGAGTTCAACGACTCAAAGGATCTTTCCCATATTTGTACATTATGTCAATTTAAGTGTAAATTATGCTAAAGACGTTAACAGTCAAAAAGGGATCAAAGTGCTTTATGAATGATAATGGTTATAGGAAATGTTTCTTTCTTTCTTGTTTGTTTATAGTAAATCTGATATGTCTCGCTTGCGATTAGCTGCTGGTAGTGCCATAATGAAGCTTGCTCAGGAACCTTGTTACCATGAAATTATAACCCCAGAACAGTTTCAGCTCTGTGCACTTGTTATTAATGTAAGTAACAGTCTTATTTTGTCATTTACTTGGCCTTCAACATTAAATTTATTAATACGATTATATACTTAATACAGATTAAGTATCCATTTACTCTGTGGATGTATGCACAAAAGGGATTGCTATTATTACTATTCTAACCAGTTATCTTCCCACAATTTTTATTTCCTTAGTATAATTGTATCTTTTTTAAAAATGAAGACATTAAAAATGCTTAACGTGTTCTTTTGTAAATGTTTGCCAGTTTTTAAAAAACTAAATAGGGGTTTTTGTTAATGATTTTAAAAGTACTAATATTTTTAAGTAGTTTTGGTTTTGTGCTGCTGTAGGATGAGTGCTATCAAGTAAGGCAGATATTTGCTCAGAAGCTACACAAGGCACTTGTGAAGTTACTGCTCCCATTGGAGTATATGGCCATCTTTGCCTTGTGTGCCAAAGACCCTGTGAAGGAGAGAAGAGCACACGCGCGACAGTTTTACTGAAAAACATCAGCATACGCAGGGAGTACATTAAGCAGAACCCCATGGCTACTGGTAAGTAACGTTCAGAGTGCTCAGTGTGCAGATGTGTCTTGTCAGTGTATCCATTTGTGAAGGGTTTTATTTCTTACATTTCTGTTGTATTGGGTTGGCCAGTAAGTTCACTTACATTTTTCCATAAGATGGCCAAGCCAACAGTGTATAGCACTAGGACTTTTATAGAATGTTGCTGTTGCAGTTAAGTTGTATGTAAAATCTAAGATTTTAGTTTCTGAGTCCTGTTTATAATGCATATAAGGAAAAACTGTATTTCATCTTACAGGATGAGCAGCGTGGCTTGATTTGAACACATTGCTCTGATGATGGAGAGTAAAGTCCCTAGCTTTGCAAGGGATTCAATCTTAAATTATCCTTTGTCTTTAGTAGCCTTCAAAATTGAAAAAAGTATTTCAGTATCATCCAGATGATATGTTGCCTCTAACTTAGAAATAACTGAGGGGAAAATGTTAACTGAAGTGGTTAGAACATTAAATTAGGGAGAGATTTTTATAAAAGCTATTATTACTATTGTTAATAATAATGTTTTCACTCTAGAGAAACTATTATCACTGTTGCCTGAGTATGTAGTTCCATATATGATTCACCTGCTAGCTCATGATCCAGATTTTACAAGATCACAAGATGTTGATCAGCTTCGTGATATTAAAGAGTAAGTCATGTTGATTTTTAAAGAATTTTTAAAAATATTTTTACTTTTTAAAAAAGGCTTAATTTTTTTGTTACTGTCCTCATTAGAATAAAATTTTTTATGGTTGTCTTTTATTGTAAATTTTGTTTCATCTTACAAAATTGTTTCTGTCTAATAAATTCTATTTGGTTGTTTTGTTTGTTTGCTGCTGTTTGCAGTTAGCTTTAGCTGAGTCTTTGAAATAGACTGACTTGGTTTTTATGTTATTTTTACTGTTTGTATTAAAATGGGCTTCAGTTATGTCAGTTTGAGCATTTAGAAACCCATGTAAAGCCATGTAGGGAAAATTTCTCTCTGTAAAGCTACACTTTCAACCTCAAAAGATGCCTCAAAAGTATGCACACACATAAAAGATACTCTGTGGCAGGACTATGGTAATACAAAATTAGATATGTTACACCAGTCACAGAGAGATTGTCTCTGGTGGAAAGACAGGCAAGTAAACAATTGCAAAATACTTAAGTGTTTTTGTGTAAAATAGAACTTAGTATATTGATGCATGGTGAGTAAACAAGTACACGATGGCCTAGAATTATCTACAAATGACCTTCAGGAAGCTTTAAAGCAGTATTTACTTTGCTATTGCTATGCTTTTGCTTTGTACCTTTAAATTGGTTCCTTCGCTTGTATTTAAATTACTGTGATTTTTTATATGGGACATGACACCTTTTAGTTCTAATCTTATTTGAGATTGTTGTTGTTGTTGCTCAGTTGCTAAGTCGTGTGGTAATCAACATTTATTTCTGCCTCCTGTAGCTCTTTAAGGGACATAGGTTCTAGTCCCAGCTATGTCAGTAAAAGCTTTACTTCTCTGAGCCTCTCTGCTTCAGTTGCCTTATCCATAAAATACAGGATATGAAATAGGTAATTCCTACAGGTAATTCCTAAAAATGTCTTCTGATTTCTGTTTATTTTATAAATATATTTTATTTGCAAATTCTTTTTTTTTTTTAATAACTTTTATTTTGGGATTTCCCAGAAAGCACTTTGATAAAGCGAAAAAGTAATGTATATGTTTGCCTAGAACACTAGGTCTGTGTTAAGGAAACTTTGAGCCCTGTTTCAGTTGCAAGGCCATCATGTGGAAAAAGGTTAGACTTAAGAGAGGCAGTAATGATGTGGGAAGAGCACTGAAGTCATTCGAGTTAGAACTGAAATCACTGGCACATACTTTTTGATTCTGCCTAGTATGCAGTGCTTTTGAATATCTTTAAACATTTCAAGTTACTGTGTAGTTTGAAGTGTTAACTTCTTTTTCTAGTTAAGGTGTACAGTTTCTTAAAGTATACAGTAGATTATTCATTAAGACTTTTTTAAATATAGAGTGTTATTAGATATAAATTTCCCTTTCAGCACTACCAGTGCTGAATCCTGTAAGTATGGTATGTTGTGTTTTTATTTGTCTTAAGGTATTTTCTAATTCTTCTTGTGATTTCTTCTTTGACCCATTGATTGTTTTAAGAGTGTGGTTTGGGAATTCCCTGACCATCTAGTGGTCAGGATCCACGCTTTAATTGCAAAGGGCCCAGGTTCAGTCCCTGGTCAGGGAACTAAGATTTTGCAAGCTATGTGGCCAAAAAAAAAAAAGTAAAGAGAGTATGGTTTAATTTCCATATATGTGTGAGTTTTCCAATTTTCCCTGTTTTCCTTCTGTTAACTGACTTTTAGTTTCATGCTGTTCTGGTCAGAAAAGATATGTTTTAAGACTTGTGGCTTGCTATCGAGGCCTGTTAAGACTTATGGTCTGTCTTAGAGAATATTCCAAGTTCACCTGAGAAAACTGTGTTCTGCTATTGTTAGTTGAGTATTCCATCTATGTCTGATACATCTGATTGGTTTATAGTGTTCAAGTTCTCTGTTTTCTCTTTGGTCTCCTCTCTGTTTTTTCTATCCATTATTTAAAATAAGGCATTGAAATCTCTTATTGTGGAACATGTGTTTTTCCCTTTACTTCTGTCAATTTTTGCTTCATAGGCTTTGGGGCTCTGTTGTAAGGTTTGTGTTTATGATAGTCATATCCTCTTCAATATAGTCCTTCTGGGTCTTTTGCAATCCAGTTTGTCTAATTATAAAATAGCTACCAGCTCTCTTTTGGTTACTGTTTGTATGAAATGTATTTTCTCCCCATCCTTTAACTTTCAGTTACGTTGTGTTTTTGTATCTGAAATGAGTCTCTTGTAGACAAGATATGTATGGATCTTTTTTCTCCCTTAATCTACTCTGCTTGTCTGCTTTTTAATTGGGAGATTTAATCTATTTTCATTTAAAGTAATTACTGATAAGGAAGAAGTTACTTCTGCCATATAACTTAGTTTTTCTGTGTCTTATATATTTTTTGTTATTTAGTTGCTCCATTACTGCCTCTCATTTTTGTATTTACAGTTGAACTTTACAGTATGAATAGGTTTGAACTGTGCAGGTTCACTTACATGCAGATTTTTTTCAATAATAAATACTATAGTGCTTCAAGATCCACAGCTGGTGGACCCACAGATACAGACAGACTTCATAGAGGAACCGATTATACAGTGGGCCAAGACTAAGTTAAATGCAATTGCTGTGTGGAAGGTCAGCACCCTTAACTCCTGTGTTATTCAAGGGTTAGCTGTAGTTGTTTTTTGTAGGGAACTTTTTTTATTCTATATTGCTCTTAACATCTTATAGGTAACAACCTATTTTGAATAATAGCAACTTAGTCTCACTAGTGTAGAGATACTCTGCTCTTGTGAAATGTGAAATTGCTCCATTGTGTCCAACTCTTTGCAACCGCATGGACTATAGCATACCAGGCTCCTCCATCCACCGGATTTTCCAGGCAGGAGTACTGGAGTGGGTTGCCATGTCCTTCTTTGCTCTTATACATCTCTATTTCATTCCCTTTATATTGAGATTGATGCAAATTATATTTTCGTATATTGTTTCCTTTCACATGTATGTGGTTATCTTCATGCATTTGGTTTATTTCCTCATTTTCGGCTGTGCTGGGTCTTCGTTGCTGGCAGGCTTTTCTCCAGTTGTAGAGAGCAGAGTCTGCTCTCTAGTTGCAGTGCTCAGGTTTCTTATGGTGGCGGCTTCTCTTTATGGAGCACAGGCTCTGGGGCACATGGGCCCAATAGTTGTGGTTCCTGGGCTCTGGCACACAGGCTTAACAATTGGGATACAAGGTCTTAGTTGCTCTGGAGCATATAGGATCTTCCTGGATCAGGAATCAAACCCTCGTCGCCTTCGTTGGCAGGCAGATTCTTTACCATTGAGCCACCAGGGAATTCCCTGCATTTGCTTTTTAAATCATATATTTAAAAAGGAGTTACAAATCAGAAGCTCAGTAATGCTGGCTTATATTTTAGCTATGTTACCTTTACCAGTGGTTTTATTTCTTGTGGTTTCAAGTTACTGTTTAGTGTTTTTTCATTTCTGCCTGAAGGCCTGAGTTTAGTATTTATAACAAGTCTACTAAAAGCAAACTCCATTAACCTAGTGCTAAATTTTCCTTTATAGTAGTCTCTTAAAACATATATGTATACTCTAGGCAAAGAAGTACACACAGATTATCTTTAAGTGATTTTTTTTCTCCTCTTGATGGAGTAAAACAGTAAGTCCATGGTGGTTGCCTAAAAAATCATCATGGGAACTTAATAAAAGATTTTGATTCTAGATTTGGCAATATAAGTTCCTCAGATGATTCTGATCTTCATCCCAATTTGAGATTCACTTTTACTTAGAAATTCAGGTGTCACCAGACACTTTATGTATTAAATAACTATAAAACAACAAGCAAAAAAAAAACAGAAAAATGACTTGAAATGTGACTGTTTCACTGAATTACTGGTTATATGCACACCAGTCTCATAACACATGAAATTCAAAGTTATGTCACAGTAGAATTACATATGAGCCCTAGATCATAGGATAAATAGCTTACAAATGGTCAAAATGGCAAGACTATGGTGTATGCTCATCATTGCTGGATATTAATACACAGTATATGATCTAAATGTTTATTAAGTACCTATAGAATGACTCTTCATGTGTATGCCTCATGAAACTATCAGGCTTTCTCGTATTAAGCTATATGTTCATGTTTGTTATTTGTGATGTTACATCCTATTTTAATTGAATATTATTAATAGGATATTTCTACTAATCATTAGCATTTTATACACTCTTTGTATACTCGAACAACAGAACTTCTTGGTAAATTATTTAATCCACTCAGCAAAAGAACCTGCAATTAGTCTCTTTACTAAGTGAATATGTTTCATTTAGGTGCCTCTGGTTCATGCTCGAAGTTTTAATGACAAAAAATGAAAATAATAGCCATGCCTTTATGAAAAAGATGGCAGAGAATATCAAGCTACAAAAGATGCCCAGTCTCCAGATGAATCCAAGACAAATGAAGTAAGATATATATTAGGCCAGTGACTATTAAAAAATTACAGGGAAAAAGCAATGTGACCCTTGTCCCACTTGTTTTTCCTATTGTATAATAAATAGATTAGAGAATACTTATAAAAATATATACTTATAGTTTATAAATATATGTACTTTTTCTTTCATTACATTGAACTCTATTTTTTGAAGAATGTTTATTACTCTGAAAAAGATATTACAGAGCGTGGCGATAAGAACTAGTGAAATTTATAACTATGCTGTCTTAAGAACTAGTAAGTGTCTTAAGAACTAGTAAGTAAGTGTTACAGACCAGTAGATATTCTTCTTGTATGTTTCCTTTAGTTTGGTTTGTTGTTTTTAATGCATACTTGGCATTCATGTTAGAGTAAAATGAAGGGGACTTTTTTGTTCTTGTTACTAGGAATCTACATCAGAAGTGCCAGAGACAACATGCAGAATGTTCAAGGAATAAACAATAGCCCCACATTACTGTGTTGATTGCATGTTACATATTGGGTAGAATTGGTACCTGTGCTTATTTTGCACTCCTGAAAGTTACGTGATTTGTTTCCTCCCTAGAAACTTTATACAGTGTGTGATGTGGCCCTGTGCGTGATAAATAGTAAAAGTGCTTTGTGCAATGCAGAGTCACCAAAGGATCCAGTCCTGCCAGTGAAATTTTTTACACAACCTGAAAAGGTAACTTTCTTCTCTTCATTTTTCTACCGAACTGAACTTATTTAAATTTGTTACTGTCATCCTGGTGGCAAATACTAGACTGTCTTGACTACAAAGTAAAAAAAATATATACCTCTGTGAGTTTATCAAGAAAGGGGAGACTGTCTTCCAAAGCCTGAAAAATATCATTCTCACCTTACAGAGTAGAGAATACAAATCAAGCTTGGTGGTGGTGTTCCTATGTGAGCTATTCCTTCTGGATATTTCTAATATGTAAGAGGAATTTTCAAACTTCTTAAATTGTTTACACTCATCCTATTAAAACAGTATTTTTTCAGGCAAGAAATAAACAAAATGTTTGGTAGAGTGTAAATTATATACATCTATATATGAAATAAAGTGTCAATATGAATGGAATTGGTCTTGGCAATTGACAGACCTGGATTCGAAGTTAACAGGCTTCCCAGGTGGCTCAGTGGTAAAGGATCTGCCTGCGATGCAGGAGATATGGGTTTGATGCCTGGGTCAGGAAGATCCCCTGCAGGAGGAAATGGCAACCTATTATTTTCCCAGTATTCTTGTTGGGAAAATCCCATGGACAGAGGAGCCTGGCTGCAGTCTGTGGGGTCACAGAGAGTCAGACACAGCTAAACCACTGAACAGACACCCAAGTTAACTCTTCTGAGCTTCAATTTCTTCATCTCTAAAATGCAAATGATGATAATACCTGTGAACTATTACTAATATGCCTCGGTCTATAAAAGTTGGTGAAAAGGAAGCATTAATTAGTGGTATGGTTAATAATGGGGCTTCCTAGGTGGCTCAGTGGTAACTGATCCACCTGCCAATGCGGGAGACCTGGATTCTGTCTCTGTGTTGCGAAGACCTCCTGGAGAAGGAGATAGCAACCCAGTTCAATATTCTTGCCTGGGAAATCTCATGCACAGAGGAGCCTAGCAGGCAGTCCATGGGGCTGCAAAAGAGTAGGACCTGACTTAGCGACTGAACAATAATAATATTATTAATAGTACATAGTACATTTATTCTGCTAGCAATAAATGAAGTTTTCCATGTAAGTAAATTTTCCAGCCAACTAATAGCTCTTTAAATTTTTCCAGCTAATTTGGATTTTAAGACTTTTTTTTTTTAACAGATTGCATTTTATTTATTATCCACTTTAAGGTGATATTTTGAAGTTTTAACTTTCCTGTTGTTTTTTTTTTTTTTAATATTTTTAATGGAAAAAATGGCATTTAAAAATTTCAACAAAAATTTGTATCCAATTTTCTTTAATCTAGTACTCAGAGTTTATGCCTGGTTTTAATAGGAATATAAAGATTGCAAAGTTACTTGCCTTCTAATTGAATTTACTGGTCTTTATAAATAGTCCTACATGAGCTCTTGAATTTAAATTTACTGTTGCTGACCCAGGCCTATTATGACTAGAATAGTACCTATATAGAGTTTACATACAGTAGTAGTCCTGTCATCAAGAATTTAAGTTGCTGTTTGTTACTATATCTTATTCTAATTGAATTTTGTTTTGATATGAAACTTAGGATGTTTTTAGCCTTCATAATAATACTTTAGTTTCTGTTTTCAGTGAGCATCTTTCTTCATTTCCTTTTCTAATATAGTGCTTTTAATATGGTGTAAGTTCAAACACAAGAAAATTAGGGTATTAAGATCATGAGCTTAGTGATATTATAGTATATCTTGATTTAACATTTATTTTGGCTGCATAAAAGCCTTTGTGAGGGAGAAAAGGAGGATACAGGCTTGCCTAGAGTGCATATTGAAAGTGTGATTTCTTCATAGGCACATTTAAGCCATTTTGTTCTTTTCTATGACACAAGTGTGAAGGTCAACTTAGTAAAAGAAAAAATAATTTTTAAGGTGATTACTTAGAAATGATGAACATCCGGATGATAATAGATCATTTTGCTTCCGTGACTTGTGGTTTATTCGTGCTGTTCCCAGGGTAATTAACAGAGAGAGGCACCACATGATCAGATTGAACTCTTTAAGTTTTGTACAGATATAACTTTTTAAGAAAGTATCATCAGTGTCCACGTTTGGTTTAAATTCACTTATTAACTAGTTAATATCACTGCTGCCCAAGAACATTATGATTGACTTTATTAGATTTTGATGGTGTGTTTACCTTTATGATTTGCACAGTCTACTTATGGTTCTAAGAAACAAAATATTTTTAATTAAAAGATTTTTTTTGTTTCAATAAGGATAATATTCTTGAGGGTTCCCTGCTGGCTCAGTGGTAAAGAACCCACTGACAATGCAGGAGAAAGGAGTTTGATCCCTGGACTAGGAAGATCCCCTGGAGAAGGAAATGCAATCCACTCCAGTATTTTTGCCTGGGAAGTCCTATATCCAGAGGAGCCTGGGGGAGCTACTGTCCATGGATTTGCAAAAGAGTCAGACACAACTTAGCAGCCAAACAAAAACAGTTTTCTTGAGATCCTATGTGGGGTTCTTTTAGTGAGTATTAAGTGCCTGATATATGCATAGTACCATTTTGGGTGCTTTGGGAGCACAGAAGTAAATTCCCTGGTAGTGCAGTGGTTAAAGAGTGCATGTCCATTGCAGGGGGCCTGTGTTCAACCCCTGGTGGGAAAGATCCCACATGTGTGACACAGCCGAAAAAGAAGTAAATTTTATAATAGAGTGTAGGTGAACATAGTTCATTGAGTAAACTGGAAACTAATAGAAGAAGTATGTTTTATTTTAAATGCGATTTAAGGGAATTCCTTGGTGATCCAGTGGTTAGGATTCTGTACTTTCACTGCCGATATCCTGGATTCAGTCACTGGTCAGGGAACTAAGATCCTACAAGCCATGTGGCACGGACAAAAACAAAAAGTAATTTGCATAATTTATCTCTAAATTTGACTAAGTCTTGTGTGTCAATTGATTTAATTTTGAAACTAAACTTATAATATGGTTCATGAAATAGCTTTGATGATTTGATAGGTTTCGTAGCATAAATGTACCTGTCACTGTAAGGCATAATGTCTGAAAAGTCTTTTATGAACAATAAAAATATGCATGTTCACTTTTCTTTTTTTTGATAGGACTTCTGTAATGACAAGAGTTATATTTCAGAAGAGACAAGAGTACTTCTGTTAACAGGAAAGGTATTATATACTAAATAATGGGGGGATCTTTATCTCCTGTGCATATTACTGCTAACCTTTAAACGTCCCTCAAATTTTATAGTTCCTGATTCTTAGACATCATGTTGTGGATTGTAGCATCTAAAGCATTTGTTCTCTTGGACTTTTTTCTGCCAGGAACCATTTTTTAGTTAAAACCATGTGTCCTCATCAGTACGGATAGGGTTCAAGTTATTTAGAATCACAATGCAAATTTCCCTGAAAAATCATATAATAAATTTAGATGTGTAAGAAAAAGAAAAGAAATAATTTTAAAGTATTAATAAGTTAGTTTATATCCTATAAAGGTAATATAACATCTAAAAGAGCAAAAGGAAAAAGGAGATTTAGTGTTTGATAAAGTATCTAAACTGTTAAAACTATATACACTCAGTAGTTTTTATCTGTAAGGCATTTTACTGTGCCTTACTCATTATGTATTTCACTATGTTTTAGGGTCACTTTTTATTTTAATTGAACAATAAAGAATAATTAAATATTACATAGTTATTTTCTGCATAGTTATTTTTAAAAGAATAATACTTCTGACTTCAAATTATGTTCAGATACAGTATTACAGAATTATCATTTCTGATAAATTTAGGATTTAACTTGGCAATAACAACTGTTTTAACAACAATTCCTGGGCTTACGCAAAACAATAATCCCTTACATGTGTATAAATTTATATGTATTCCTTTTAGTAAGGTATAAAATAACACGTGTATGTGTAATTTCTAGCCAAAACCTGCTGGAGTACTAGGTGCTGTAAACAAGCCTTTGTCAGCAACGGGAAGGAAACCATATGTTAGAAGCACTGGAGCTGAGACCGGAAGCAATATTAATGTAAATTCAGAGCTGAACCCTTCCACCGGAAATCGACCAAGGCAATTTTTTTCCTTCAGTTGCTTTTGTTACGATCACTCCCTACTTGATACATTTCAGTTCCTTTTCTTAAAGCACATCACAAAAATGGACTTTAGGGAGCATCTTAGTAAAAAACATAGTGCTGAATTTTAGTGTAATTAATGATGGTGATTGAGTGTATACAACACATTGGGAAACCATTTGGCATTCTGAATGTATAGAAAAATGAAAAAAAAAATTTGTAGTAAAACTAATTTACTTGGAAGTGTGTGTGTATATGTGCAAATTTAACACTTAGGAAAACTGAAAATATAACTCTTTAAACAAATTTATTTATATGCTTTTTAACTCAAGAGATTAGTATAGCATGAATAAACATAACATTGTTAATAACATTTTCCACTTATTATTAAAGATTCCACGTTTAACATGTTAGGTGTTTACTGTCTTAGCTACTGCATAAAAATTTTCACCTGACCCTACTCTTACAAACACTGAATAATGAGGCTTTTAAAGATTTTATTCTGATTCATGATATTTTAAGAATAAATTCAACTGGTAGTGTTTTAAACACATTTTTAGCAGTAGAATCCAAAGATATAAAAATATTAATGTGGGACATCTGTGGTTTACATGGATGGTGGGCGTCAAACACCTCTCCCATGGCCCTTTCTAGCCGCCCCTCTCTCACAGAGCCAATTAAGGGCACAGACTGAAGAGAACGCTAGTCTTAATCAGCTGCACTTTTGCTTGGTTTCAGCGTTTTCCACCCCCAGCAGATAGGCTTATAGAATAATTATGTTGTTTGTTTCTTGACAACTAATCTATCAGGTGATTTTAGGCAGTCATTTCTTTCTTACATTAGTAAGGTTAAATGGAAATCAGTAACTTGGTATAATAGGGCAATAGGCTGTAGCCACAGATACGAGTCTTGCTAACTTGGCCAGCCTTCTATGCCAGTCTAAGCCTCCTGTTTTCTTATTGGTATAGTGAGAGAGTAACCTTTGTATTCATGTGGTCAAATAAAGAAGCTTTGGTGTGTTTCTCTTCAACAGGGAACAGAGTTCAGAGGCAGCAGAAACTGGTGTTAGTGAAAATGAGGAGAACCCTGTAAGAATTATTTCTGTCACACCAGTAAAGAATATTGACCCAGTAAAGAATAAGGTAAATTTTTTAATTTAATGAGTTTCTCCCATGGAGATTCTTACTATAGTTTCATGATAGGAGTGAAAAACCCACGGTCAGTACATTAATGTATACTACATACTATACATGTGTGTATACCTCTGCTTACTGTGCTTTCTCTCTGCAGAAATGATTCTGTGTTCACTTTCTTCATTTAACCAGAGCTTGTGTGGTCACCCATAATGGTATCTTTCACCACACTACTTTTCCCAGTACCTTGAAAGAATAGGAACTGAGAGGTTTTGAGATCTTGTTTTCAATACTTGATTGACTCCTGCCAGAGATCAACACTTCTTGTCTGTTTAAGTTAAACTTTTGAGCTAGCCTTAATGTTTCAGTTTTTATTTATTTAACAGCTGCATTCTTTCTTTGATGGTGGATCTTTTATCTGTAGCTCCCAATATTCTTAATTTTTCAACAGGATAGAAAGGGATGTAACATTGGCAGGATAACTTTCCTCAGTTGGAATAGTATAAGAATAGTAATATATTTTTTCTGTAGAATCATATTTTTGACATACTTTTTTTACATACCATATGTTTATGGTGTTTATAAGATGTTTTAGGAATTACCCTCAGGTACATAAAATATAGGATTATACAGTCATTCCACAGTAGTTGAACTTTTCCTATCGAAACTCGTCTGAACTCAAACTGAACAGGTAGGGGTTCTTATTTTTTTCGTATATTTATCTGTTTGGCTACATTGAGTCTGAGTTGAGGCATACAAGCTTAGTCACCCTGCAGTATGTTGGATTTTGGTCCCTGACCGGGGATCGAACCTGCATCCCCTGCAGTGGAAGGTGGGTCTTTAACCACTGGCCCACCATAGAAGTCCTGATAAGGCTCATTGTTTGGTCAGTCTCTCACTGTCCATACTTGTGCTCTTTGCTAGCTGAACTTCACTGTGTCAGTAGATTCAGGGAAACTCTCAAATGTCTTAGAATTCAGAAGCCAATAGATTTAGATATCATGGGATCTTTTTATAGAATTAAATATTCAGCATAAACATGCTTCGATTCAGAAATGCATATTGTTGCAGATAACTTAAACATGCTTGTCATGTGTATTAAGAGGTAGTACAGGGATGGAAATGTTTACCTAGTACAAACAGCTATCTATAACCTTCCCAACCTCTGTAATAAAATTGTATAAAAGATAAATTGGATATTTAAATTCTAATTTTTGAGAAGCCAAAATGTGACTTTGATTGACCTTAATATTATATTGTTTTGTTCCAAACCCTGTTTTAACTTTTTCATACTTCCAAAGAATGTTTTAACGATTCAGTGTTGCCTAAAGAGACATGTCGTGTTTTGGCAAAAGCCTGATAGCTTCCCAGTCAGATCTCCCATAAATTGATATGATCATTTCTTTCCAGGATCTGGTCCTCAGTCTTGCAGGCTCAAAACACTGTGTTGCTAGTATATTAAAAGAAGATATGATCTAAGGGAGTGTTTCTTGCTAACCAGTTTCTCAAAGAGGTTGATGTGTAAACCAGTTAATTAGTTGTATAAATAAAAACTATCCAACAAATTGGATATGCATGTTTACAGATCAGAATATTTTCCATTATTCACTCTGTGAGAGAAATCAAATTGCAATATGAAGAATGAATAAGGGAGGTGGTTAGAAGAAGTAAAGATACTAACATTCCGTGGATGCAGGCGAGCAGTACTGCCAGTGTTGCCCTTTAGAGTCTTTTTCTTCATGCCTGTAGCTGACTGTAGGCATGACTATGCCTTCATGCCTCTTCTTTTGGTTTTTGCATGAGTTTGTTATACATATGCACATATACATAGTGTTCATAAATATGTAAATATGATCATGTACATGACTTTTAATGTCTTTTTTTCCCTATTAAACAGCCTTGTCTTGTGTGTTCAATTTTTTCTCTCCAGAGTTACCATTTTCTTACATGTACACACATAAATTCTTTCCCCCTTCTTTGTCAGTGCAAACAATGTTGCATTAAACTTACTGGTGATTTTTGTTCTAGGAGCTGAGTTCTAGCAGTGGGATTGCTGGGTCAAGTAGTAAAATACTAGAGATTTTAGATGTTTCCATATTGTTTTCTCAGAAAGTTAGAACACCTGACATTTCTACTAAGCAGGTACTTTTTTCTCTACATAACCACCATCAGCAGGTTTTATAGTTTTTTTGAATCTTTTTCCGTTTAGAGTATCAAAACTAATACCCCACTATTGTTTTAATTTTATATTTATTTTTGTTGACCATTGGATGTACTCTTACGTGAATGGCTTGTTCGTATTTGCCCTTTTTAAAATTATCTTTTTTTTTTTCTGGCCATGCCGCAATTTGTGGGAACTTCACTATCTAGAGATTAAACCCAGGCCACCAGGGAACTCAGTAACTCAGCTTCTGATGCTGTAGTAGTTATACCTTCTTGTTAACACTTTTGCTCCCTTCTGATCTAGTCACCAAATATAGCACCCAATGTGATCTTTTTAAAAATATAATTTGGATTATGTTTGCCCTCTGTTTAAAGTCCATCAGTGACTTTTATTATGGACAGAGGACCCAGGCAGGCTACAGTCCATGGGGTCACAAAAGAATCGGACACAACTTAGCAACTATACAAAAACTTTTATTAGCACTTAAAATAAAATCAGATTTCTTAAAGGTCCCATAAAGCATTCATGATCTGCCCATGCTTGTTTCTCCTGCCTTATACCAGTCTCACATCACTTCAAGTTACTTAAATCTTCCAAGCTCTTTCCTTCTTTGGGTGCTTCATGTTGCCTCTTGCATCTGTCTAGAACAGTTTACTTTTCATGTGGTAAGCCTTGCTCTCATGCTATTATTCCCCAGAATAATCAAATTGATGTTTCCTTTTATTTATTTATTTAGTTTTTCCTGAATGCCCCTTTCTTTAATCTCTTTAGCACTTAGGGTATTCTGTACTTAAATGTTTGTTTACTCTTTAAAAAAGATTAATCATCTATTATGCTCATCTGTTGAGGACCAGAACAGTATCAGTTTTGTTCCCCAGTCTATGCACAGCAGCCACTACATGTAATAGACACTCAGTTGAGTGAATGGTTCTGCTTCAGGTTTAGCCATGCTTAGTCATCTTCATTGGCCTTTTTATTTTGCCCAGGAATCATTATCTTTCACCAGGTGGCTTTGCATGTCTCTGCTCTAATCCATTGTGTACTGCTTAACAGTTTACCCTGTGTGGACCACCTTACTCTTTTTCCTTCATGTATTATCTGTTCTCTTAAGATAAACTTTAATGTTTAATCCTCAACATGAAACACTGATTTTTTGGATTTTCTAACTTAAGATACTATTTTCATGAGTTTTCATTTAAGTAAATTATCTTGAAACATGAAAGACTTATATGTGTTTCCCAGTCATTCTGAAAACATTTTGAGGGGAAATGAAAGTTAATTAACTGAAAAGATAATAGTCTTAATTTTTTGGATGGTGATAGTGGCCCTTTGTTTCCCTTGAATCAATTCAAATTATTACAATTGATTCTAAATTTTATTCGTATAAAGGTCACTTTCATCCTGAAAACTATTATTCCTCCTAATGTCCATTATGTCTGTTAAACTAAGATCGAATTTTATTAGCTTAAACATTTTAGATGACAGTATGTATGCCAAACTAGAAAGAGGGGAAAAAAAGAGAATGTTCAGAAAAAAATAGGTTAATGACCGATCCAATAAGAAGAGACAAAAGTTTGAATGAATGAAGTGAGATGTTAAAGAACTTTCTGTTACAGAACTATGAAGATTATTATAGTTATATGCATCATAGAGAAAGAAAATAATGTTGAATTATGAAAACATCCTCCCTGCTTTTGGAAAGTGGTAACATTAAGAACATACTAGCAATAAAAAGGACCTTTTTACTTAAAATGAGTGTGAAAGAACAGCTGAGTAGGTTTTCTCATGTAACTGCCTGTGCCATTTAATATGTATTTACTGAGTATAATATTTGCCATGCACTATGGTTAGGTATCGTGTTCATTCCTTACTCTTAAGGAATTTACATTCCTTGTGGGATGTAAGCAGTGAGTTAGAAACCCTGAAAACCCAACTCCTAAAATACTTGCAGAATGCTTCTTCTAGTCAGATCAGTGATATTTAAGGAATTTCTGTTCATAAAATTGTTTTCTGCTCTTCTAGGAGATTAATTCTGATCAGTCTGCCCAGGGCAACATCAGCAGTGACCGAGGAAAGAAAAGAACAGTAACAGCAGCTGGTGCAGAGAATATCCAACAAAAAGCAGATGAGAAAGCAGATGAATCAGGACACCCGCCCCTTCAAAACCCAGGAGAGGACGTCGACCCAAATCTGAATCTCAGGGCAATGCAACCAAAAATGATGATATAAATAAACCTCTTAGTAAGGGAAGAAAGAGAGCTGCAGTCAGTCAGGAGAGCCCTGGAGGTCTGGAAGCAGGTAATGCCAAAGCACCCAAACTGCAAGACACAGCCAAAAAGGCAGCACCGACAGAGAGACAGATTGACTTGCAAAGGTAACGTACTCCATTCTTCCTGAACTTTGAGTTTAGACATTTTGTTTTATTCCTAGTTGCCAGGTATCACACCCAAGTACCTAGCCATTTGGGAGTGAAAACTGCCCCCTGGTTTTCCTGAGTAAGTTACAATGGCATTTGTTTTTATCTCATAAACTGAGGACAACAATTTGAAGAGAGATCTCCTAAATTAGGATATGGTATTTTGGTATTTCTATTTATTAGCAAGGATATTATTATCTTGGTCTTCTTCACATAGTTGCATGGGGTTTACTAAATATAAATGGCTACTTATTTGATACAGAAGTCCCAGAATGGAGTAAATAGATGTCATGACACGTGAACAAGTGTGTCTTGCTCTTTAATTCCACTTGTAGTAAACTTTAAGTCAACAACTTACTTCTCTCCCCTACCCTTCCCAATGAGAATAACCTCACAGCTGATCGTCTTTGATCATGTTTGGGTTGGGTTTTAAATTAACATTTATGAAATTCCGAAGTTTGAGGTTATTAAATTTGTTACATTTTAATGTCTCTAAGTACCTTTTCAGCATCTAATGGCAGCTGATGCAGGCCCAAATCTGACTTAAGTAATAAGTGTTTCTTCTACTCACTTCCCAGTTTTATGTACTAAAAGTAGAAAGCCAATATTGGGGGAAATTTTATTATTTTCTCCTCAAACCTGGACCTTTGACCTGGAACATACTTAACCTTGGCCTCCTTATCTTCATCAGTAAGACAATATGATAATACCTTCCTCAAAGGATTGTTGTAAGAATTAAATGGATCATTAAATAAAAAGCATTCAGTAAAATGCCTTGTGTAGAATAAATGTTCAGTAATTAACCACTGTTTGGAAATCTAGTTGCTTTACCACTTAATATATTTTTAGTTACACAAAAACTGAAGAAATTTCATTAGAAGAGATAGCCAGAATTCTCTAAAGGGTTTCTAGAATTCTGACCTTTCCTCACCCACATAAAATACTATTGATATCACACCCAGGCCATCTGAGCCACCTGATCTTATCTGTCATGAGCTGTCCTTTTGGCATCTAACCAAAATATCCAGACACTTACTTGAACCCTGAAAATATTTTCAGTAGCAACCAACCTTGTCTCTGAAATTGAGCATTGTAAAACCCATTGCTCTGCTTTTAGTTATACCATATGCCCACCCCCAAAGCATTAAACAAACCCAACAAAAATGGCTTACATGCCAGAAACCGCTCTTGATTTTAAATGGCTTTGGGCCTTCTGAAAAATCTTAAAATATCTCTTTTAAGAGTGAAAAGATACCTTAGAAGTCTTAAGTATGCCAGTTAGTAGATCAGTTGGGCAATGTGTTACACACAATACAAAATTCTTTGATGATAGGTGTTCGTGATAGTACTTACTTCAGTACCATAGCACTTCAGTAGAATAGATACTGTGCACATATCTTAGAAACTTCTGATTGATTTATTGACTATTAGTGCATGGCTAACAAAACATGGAAGGACATTTTGAAACTTTCTGCCAAGCTTCCTTTTGTCTTTTGCATTCTTTCCTGAATCTAATATACAACTCTGCCCTTAAATTCTAGCATTATGACTTTTGTTTGGAAACCTAATTACTCCAGAAACTCTATATTACTCACAATATCCTCTTGCATAGAAATAAACACATTATAGGCACATGAGTATTGCTCTTTACACTTTTCATTTGTTCTTCTAACAAATACAGATGAATTAGACTGCCAGCATTGTGCTGGGTGTTGGCAGTACATAAGTATCCAAACTAGATAGATTCTTGCCCTCAAAGAATATACTTCCCCAGCTATTAATTCCAGAAGAGAGCAGAGAAACTTTCACTTTAGGTCTATTGACTGATAAAATAAAAACATAAGAATTGTTTTTATTACTACATAAAGCAGTGAAATTCTGACTCATGCTACAATATGGATGAACCTTAAAGACATTCATTATGTTAAGTGAAATAAGCCAGACCCAAAAGGACAAACAGTGTATGATTCCACTTACATGAGATACTAGAGTAGTCAAGTTCATAGAGGTAGAGTGAGGTGGTTGCCAGGGGGAGAGGGTGGGGGACTGGCATTACTGTTTAATAGATACAGCGTTTCAGTTTGGGAGGGTGAAAATATTCTATTAAAATATTAATCCTAGTATTCTTTATTAGGTTGTGCAAAAGTAATTGCGGGTTTGTGTTATTGAACTCTGCTCTGATATTCATATACATTCTTAAATAAATGTATTTATGTTTTACATCATTTTAATGTGCATTTCTTGCTTTTTTTTTTGCTAATGACATTACATGTATTGTAGACTATAAAAATGATGTTAGACAAAAAGCAAATTCAAACGATTTTAAGTTCAAAATGGGTCATAAAGCAGCGGAGACAACTCACAAAGTCAACAATGCACTTGGCCCAGGAACTGCTAATGAGCGTACAGTGCAATGGTGGTTCAAGAAGTTTTGCAAAGGAGACAGCAGCCTTGAAGATGAGGAGCATAGTGGCAGGGCATCAGAAGTTGACAGTGACCAATTGAAAGCAATCATCGTAGCTGATCCTCTTGCAGCTACGCAAGAAGTTGAAGAACTCGCCATCAACCATTCTACGGTTATTTGGCACTTGAAGCAAACTAGAAAGGTGAAAAGGCTCGATACGTGGGTGGCTCATGAGCTGATTGCAAATCAAAAGTAGTCATTTTGAAATGTCATCTTCTCTTATTCTATGCAACAACAAGGACACATTCCTCAGGTTATTGTAACAGGTGACAAAAAGTGGATTTTATATGACAACTGGTGACGACCAGCTCAATGGTTGGACCAAGAAGCAGCTCAAAAGCACTTCCCAAACCAGACTTGCACAAAAAAAGGTCATGGTCACTGTTTGGTGGTCTGCTGCTGGTGTTCCACTTTCTGAATACTGGCAAAGCCCTGACATCTGAGAAGTATGCTCAACAAAACTGCAATGCCTGCAGCCAGTATTAGTAGGCCAGTTCTATTCCATGACAGTTCTCAACCACACATTGCAAAACCAACACTTAAAAAGTTGAACAGATCGGGCTGTGAAGTTTTGCCTCATTCACCATATTCACCTGGCCTCTCACTAGTTGACTACCACATCTTTAAGCATCTCGACAATTTTCTGCAAGGAAAATGCTACCACAGCCAACAGGAGGCAGAAAATGTTTTCCAAGAGTTTGTTGAATCCTGAAGCACGAATTTTTACATTACAGGAATAAACAAACTTATTTCTTGTTGATAAAAATGTGTTAGTTGGGAAAAAATGTGTTGGTTCCTATTTTGATTAATAAAGATGTATTTGAACCTAGTTATAATGATTTAAAATTCACAATCTGAAACCACAATTACTTTTGTACCAGCCTAATAGAGATAAATGGCAGTGATTGTACAACAGTGTAAATATACTTAATACACACTGAACTGTGTACATAAGAGTGATTAAAATTGTAAATTTTATGTTACATACTTTGTTTCACTTAAAAAATTGTTACATAAGACTGATAATAGTTAACACTAATACAGTGCTTATTATTAGTCAGGCTCAATTCTAAACTCTTTGTTAACCTATTAAATGCTTAAAACATCGCTACATGGGTAAGTACTATTAGCATCCCTAGTTTAGTTTATAAAGAGGAAGAAATCCAAGAATAGAGAGTCCTTGCAGCTTTTGTTCCCTTTGCTTACATGAATAAGCAAACTAGAGGAAGGATTAAAACCACGCTTTGTCACTCTGGAGTCCATATTATATTGTCCTATTAAGGTAAAATTTAGTCTTAGTTCTTTGAGTACCATACATGTGTACAAAACTAGTTTAATAGAGGATACTTTGAAAAGCTTTATGATGTAGTTTATATATGTGAAACTTTTATTCCATAAAGTGGAAAATGTTTGCATACAGTTAATTTTTAAAATTATTACATAAGCTAGTTTATTAAAATAGTCATAGTTTAAATCAGACAAAAACTATAGTCATCTTTTAAACCTATTTCAGAATTCATGCAGAGAAAAGCCCCGGCATTTCAGCTTTAGAGAGGGAGAAAACCAAGGGAGAGATCAGATGTTCTTGAAAGTGCCAATCGTAAATGAAGCGCGTAACACTATGAGAGCATTGAAGGACTGCAGTGAATAGTAGGTGGAATTATGTGTGGGGGTTTTGCTATATTGGTAGAAATAATAGTGGTAATAGGGAAAGGTGGTTCTTTATAGAGCAAGCACCAACTGTATGTAGAAATAGGAGGTTAGACCTGCAACAGTTACTTTCCCAGGCCACCTGGCTGGTGCTACACAGAGCAGGAGTTTTGAATCCTGGTCATGTCCCTTATTAACACTGCATAATGTTAATAGTGACAGCTGCAGTTGGTTATATTTCTCCTCTAAACCATGAACATTCACCACTCTTGTTTCTCCTCTTAATATGTAAAAAGGAGATGTTTTAATGGGTAGCACTTCATGGCAAATAGAGGGGGGAAAGTGGAAACAGTGACAGACTTTATTTTCTTGGGCTTCAAAATCACTGCAGACAGTGACTGAAGGCACAAAATTCAGAGACACTTTCTCCTTGGCAGAAACGCTATGACAAACACTGTATTAAAAAGCAGACATCACCGTGCCAACAAAGGTCCATATAGTCAAAGCTGTGATTTTTCCAGGAGTCATGTGTGGATGTGAGAGTTGGTCCATAAAGAACACTGAGCCAGCATTGAAGAATTGATGCTTTCAGAAAACTGTGGTGCTGGAGAAGACTCTTGAGAGTCCCTTGGACAGCAAGGAGATCAAACCAGTCCATGCTAAAGGAAATCCACCCTGAATATTCATTGGAAGGATTGATGCTGAAGCTGAGCTCCAATACTTTGGGCCTTGATACGAAGAGCTAACTCATTGGAAAGACCCTGATGCTGGAAAAGATTTAGGGTAGGGAAGGAATTGGGGTGACAGAGGATGAGATGGTTAGATGGCATCACCGACTCGATGGACATGAGTTTGAGCAAGCTTCGGGAGATGGCAAAGGACAGGGAAGCCTGATGTACCTACCACAGTTCATGGAATCACAGTCACTTTAGCAATTAAACCACCACCACCACCAAGTAATAGGAATAGACACACTAAAACAAAAGTTCCTGTGACTCAGCTATTGTTCTATCCTTTAGCTTGAGGAGAAAACACTGGTCAAAATTCTGAAGGTGCTGATTTTATTTTTTATTTCATGTAAACTCTAGCTTTCGCCTTCCTATAAGTTTCTAAACATATTTTTCATTAACTGCAAAAATTACCTGCGATTGACTTGACATCTCACCTGTATTTTCCTGAGACCCAGTGAGAATCAGATACACGTTAAAGCCACGTGACTGAACAATTCAGAATACAGAGCTAATATAAACACCTTGAACCACCCTGTTAAGATTAGTACACTTTCGACCATGTAATTAATAAAGAGACAGGTTGCCAATGCTGACAGCCATCAGGCACTGCATTTCTGAGCTGAGGATGAACCCGGATCAGGTCACTTACTGCCCTGGCAACTTGAAGTGCAGCCTAGGCTCCTTGCATTGTGGAACCAGATCTGGGTCTGGATCCCTGCGCTAAAAGTAATTTAACTTGCCCCCAGATTTTAAGCTTGAATGTAAGCCTTTGAGAAGCAAGGCCAGGCATTCTTGTCCCTCTCTGTGACCCTAGTATCTAACTGCAGACGCTACTTCGTCAGTCTTTTTCTTTATCTTGCCTTACTCTTCACACATATTACGTACTTAATTTCTCACTTCACTGATCTCACTTCACTGATGGTCTGTTCCTACTCTGGTCACAACTGTCTTTACATTAACATCTGAAAAGAGCCTTTCTGGGCATTACCCTACCTCCTATAGCCATCTCTCCTTTTAGACTGAGTGTCAGATCTCCTCAAGGTAGGCAGTCAGTCTACACTGGCTACCACTAGCATCACCTCCAGAAAACTTGCCCGGTTTTATTACTTGGTATTTATACTCTTACCATATTTTATGATTATTTAAACTTTATTATTAACTAATTAATGAAAACCATGTTTGAGGCCCAAGTATATTTCAGCTATAGTCTAGATGCTTTGTCAGTGACGCCATTAATCCAGCCCTATAAGGCAGGACCCTTAAGTGGTAGCCTCTGCAGCCATTTACATACCACAGCCATCACTTACACAGTGCATGAAGCATACACCCCTCTAGAATTACTCTTATTAGGTCCTCTCACTGACAACATTGAGTAAATAATAATTTTTAGTAAGATTTCTACTTACATAATTCATTTATTAATTCAGGATTTTGACTTGTAAACTTACCTGTAGGATTTTTTTAGATCCCTTTGGATTTTTGCAATAAATGTATTCCATCAGCTTCTATGTGTGTATTCCAACAAATGTTCCTGTTTATATTTTGGGCTGCATTTGAAATTGTTACTACTTTTGAGAAAATTCCTTGAATTTGCAGGTTTATCAAACTCAGCCATTTGTATACTATAGTTGGGAAATAGTATTTGTACAACTGGTCACTTTATGTTGGCCTCCTGAGTTTGAGAATGGAGGATTCAGCATCTTTTCAGTTATTAGTTCACTTGTTTTTCCTTTGTTTTTAAACTATTATCCAAATGGCAAACAATCTGAAACATTTTGCACTGAAAATGTGTTTTTATAGGTGTGCTGATTGTTGAGTATGTTTTATTTACCTTTAAGACCAAATTCTTCCATGAAAAAGAAAATATCAATAAACACCTGTGGAAATACAATCCTTAAACTTGGGACATATGGAAAAACTTTAAGGAACTTATCAAATAGGATAACAGCAGTTTTGGATTAATGTGTTTTGTGTAGTATGCTTAGTATTAGTGTGTTCAAGAATCTTGGAATTTTTATTAAGCAAAGAATTTACTGATTTCTGTGCTCATTTGTATATTGAGGTTTTCCTCACATCACAAATTTATATTTTAGAAGTATCCCCTAAGTATGTTTCCTTATGTATTAAATAGCCATATATTAGTTTAATATAAATATTCTCCAGTATTATAAAATTCAAATGAATTTTTATCAAAATAATATGAAAATTTTCAGAAGCCAAGTGCTTAGAAGTGATGGCAGTTCACTTTGGGACGTAGAATCAAGTCCAGGAAATTCTCCCAGTGACCTGGATCACTCAAAAGTCTGTGAGAGCAGCCAGAAAGATACTGAGGACTCAGAGCTAGTGAAGGGAAGCTTCCTAAAGGTGCAGCAAGGCAGCTTGTAGAGGATACTTTGATATCATATTATTAAATTCTATTGTAACAATTTAATACTCTATAAGAATCTTAATTACTTAAGTTTTTGTTGTTGTTAACATTGTTATCTTTATAAGAAGCATATGTAACATTGGGGTTTGGGAATATAAGTAAACATCCCCTTTATCTTTCTTTCCCAAGTTTGAAATCGTCAGGGAGACACAGTCTTAATGGCTGATTAAAAATGTGGAGTGATAAGGAGTTTCCTGGAGGCCTAGTGATTAGGATTCCTGGTTTTCACTGCCCTGGCCCAGGTTCAGTCCCTGGTCCAGGAACTGAGATCCTGCAAGCCATGTCTTTTCTTTACCCCACCCTCAAATGTGGAATGACATAGGCTAGGTAACTACTAGTACTTTGCCCCTAAATTGAACAAATAACTTCACACACCAGAACTCCAGCATGCTCAGTTTTCCCCACCTACCACTCCCTCACCCCTTAGATGGCTTCTTTCTCGTCCCAGAGAGGAGTAGATGAAGGGAGAAGAAGAGACCCTGCCCCACTACTTCGTCCTTCCAGGGCTCATAATTTTCCCTCCCTTTTCGGGAAATAGAATCAATGGGGGATTCTTCATAGCAGAATTAAGCTAAATTTTCCTCCTTTTTTAGTACATTAAAGAACAGAACTTTTGCTGCTTTTTAAATTCATTTGCCATAGTTGTCTAATAATTTTTCTACTATATAATTTTGGAAGTAGTAATTAAAAATTATTTCAAATAGCTTTTAGTGTTTTATTGTAGCAATAAGCAAATTGGGCATTGGGTAGCAATGCTTATAAAAACTTCTTAATTGGTATTTTGTTTTTATATAGTTTAGGGAAAGATTCCTAAATCAAGTGAAGTCTCATGTGAAAAATGAAAAAAATGTTTTCAGATTTTAGATAATAACTATAGAAAAGAAATAATCTATGTATGGTTTATTTTCCTGTTTTTATCTTACTAACATTGCTTTCTTCTACTCCTATCCCCAAGGTAAAAAGAAAATTTATTTGCAAAGGGAGAAAATGAAGGCCAAACAGAAGCAGGCTCTAGCTTCTGCAAAAACTTGGATTCAGAATGACCTTGAACAGAAAATGAAGCTAACTTCAGAACACACTTTCTGCCTTGAAAACTGAAAAAAGCTATTACTTCCTTTTTTCACATGACCACAACTCCTTTGATGGAAATGTACAGCAGAAACTCTTGAGAGAGAGGCTAAAAGCAACTCTTTTCCACCCTCCCCCCAGACTTTTCTTATGAAAAGTCAATAATTAAGCAAATTGCTTAACACTTGGTTCCAGTTCCTGCATATCTGGAGTTTAACGGCATAATACACCATTAATTTCCATGCTGCAGTCTTTATTTTAAAGAAAGTAACAGGATGTCCTTACACTGACAATGAAAATTCATCAATTTTAGAGCCAGGAATTTCCCGTGTTACACAAGAAAAAAAAAAAAAAAATAGAAGTCTACTGAATTAATTTTTTAGAAGAAGAGAAATCAGATTAAATGTCTTTTTTTTTCCTTTTGGAAACTTTTATGTATAATTCTTTCTGCCTGCCTACTTTTCTGCAAAATGAGATGTACAGATTTCAGTTCCCTGCTATGAAAAGTGATGTGGTGGCAATTTTATAAATGTTGCTTTCTGATTTTTATCAGAGTGAGAAAATAATTAAAATTATTATTGATTTCATACACTTCATATTTTGATTTCCCCTCCATTTTAGTTTAATATAATTTGCAATAAATGTACATATTGTCGTCTGTTTCATAAAGCATATCACTTTAAAGTGGTTTTTACTCCTGTGATTATGTTGGAATATTTGAAATTTTAAAGGAGTAAAAACTGTCCAGCATTTGGTTTTATAATGTTTGTCACCAGATTTTTATTAGTGATGTAAAAAAAAGTCAGTTCTTTTTAAATAGTTGGATTTTGGCAGCTTTGTAAGGAAAGTGGGAGGTGCTTAGGATTGCTATCAATTTCAGCATTGTGCTGTTGGGAAATAAGTGTTTTGCTTTTGTCTGCCAGTGTGGGCTCCGTTTTTATGTTTATTTTTAAAGACAACTATTGCATCAATATATTGTTTCTTGGCATTGTTCAGCATAGGTAATGTGTGCACTTTTTGTGTACACATATTCATATTTAAGTTTTTTGCATAAAATAAATGCTTCTAGATGTCATATGGTAGTCTTTTTTAATCTTTTTATCACATTGTTTTCCTGTGCAGTTTTTATGTGAAAGGGCTAAAGTTATAAACAACATGATTACAGTCAACTCTCCATTATCTATACAAAATAGTGACTATGCCTCAGGTTTTGGATTTTGCATAAAATCATGTAATTAATCATAAAACAACAGCATACCATAAGAGCTAATTCAGGAGGAACTCGAGATTGGTCCTTTCTCACCTGTCCCCCACTCTCCACTGAAGCCCTTTCCCTGAAGCCCTATCTGAATGTGCTCAGTGTCCTTGCAAACACCTAGCGTGCATTTGAGGACATAAACGTTTGTGTGATAACTTGGTCTTGACAGGCTGTAGTCTACATGAGATGTAAAGAGTGAACATGACCTGTGTCCAAAAAGGATGATAATGTTTAATGTAAAATTTGTTGGTAGTAAATGTCACTTATGTTCTCATAGGTAATCAAGAGTTGGCTGTATACTGACTGACTGAAAGATGGATAATCCTTTTAAATACGCATATACACACATTTAGTATTGGATGATGGCTAGGGAATAATGGATACCAGATAATTACCTTTTAAAAGGGCAGAAAAAGTTCTACTCTTCCTTATTGCCTCTTCATAATCCTTTAGAAAGATAAGATAAAATATTGCCTCCAACATGCTGAAAAAGAATATCTATGCATAAGCATCAGAGAAGTCCCTCAAGCCATCAGTGGGCATGTTTTGTTTAGATTTTGAAGTTCTCTTAGCATCAGACAGCTTGATTCTTACGGCCACGAATTTGCCACCAATAAAAAGCACACTGGTAGAGGCCGCCTCTCTCTCAGCTCCTTTTAACTAATTATTCAGCATCATAGCTGACTAGATTACCTAGCGTGAAGTCATATTTAACATAGTGTAGCAGCCATTCCCAAAAGTTATGGCTGCTTAGATTTTTGCAAGAGAGGAGTTAGCTAAAAGGATCTGGTCCACATACAAAATGTACATGGCCCACCTTGGATTTTTTTACTATGAAGCAAGTGTCTGGCACTAAGGGATGGGAGAGTAGGACTGTGCTGATGAGGAGGGACTTGTTTAAGGGAAATTTGTCATTTTCCTTTGAAAAAGGAAAAGGTAAAATCTCTTAGGAATTTGGTATTCACATCTCAGAGAAATACAACACAAAGTGCAGACTTATATTTGAGAATTAATGTTAACCCTTTGTGTCTAGTTTGAAGCTTCTTGTATTTGTCTAAAACTACAAGCCAGAATTTTGTATCTCCTTTGATAAAAAGTGTGTATAATGTAAAGTAGTTTTGCATATTCTTGTGCTGCACATGGGCTGAATTTTTAAAAAAATTTTTTAAAGACTTGAAGAGAACCTTGTAATTTGTGTAAATGACAAGTGTAAAATCCTACCATAAAATGCTAAAAATATGCATTGTTTCAAATAAAACCAAGAAATGCAGCATTATATAGTAGTGTGGAACCCTGAATATTCATGTAACCTGTTGGTATGTCACAAGCTGATAAAGTGTCTTTGCATATTTTCTGTTTAGTCTGGACTTTGCACTCCCCGTAAGGAATCAAAGGCCGCCTTCAAACTTCCGACTACATGGCTTACAGTGACTGAGGGAGAATATATACTACATGGCTTACAGTGACTGAGGGAGAATATATAACGGGATGAATTCTTAGGGGCATCTAGGAAATTTTAGAAATTGTCTTTTAAGAACTTAAAAGTGGCCTTCCATTTAAACTAACCCGTTGATATACCTTTTTATTGCAAATTCTGAACATGCACATTTACTTCAAAAACTAATTCATAAGAGAACAAGCAGATTATATACATGTATCTGGAATAAGAGGTGAACCGAATGAAAATAGAAGCAATCATGACTGGTTTCTGTACTTGACCCTCAATGGGGTTGTTATTCCACACTTGGATACTTTTCATTCACAAAAATAACGGTCAGCAGAAACCACTAGTGACCAAGTCTCCAGCAGTCTGACAAGAATCTTTGCAACCTGCCTAAATAATGATAGCTTTGCCTACAAGAAGCTAAAAGTTTGCTACAAGCCAGCGACAGTGGAAATGAGTATAATCACACAGTCTGTAAACCAGGGCTCCAATCTTTCATTTCCATTTAAGAGTAACAATATCCTTCACTTGTGCTTATTTCAGAGTCAGACAGGAACATGAGTCAGGCAAGCGGGTGATCAGGACTTGAATTTTGGGGGTATTTCTCAAATAACATTTTGTAGTCAATGCTGATTCCAACTTAAGGCACTTTCCTCCCCTTCATTCTCTAATCCTTGCTACAGTGTATCCATTCTTCCAGAAGCTTGAAAAGCAATCACCTGGAGGTCAGTTATACACAGGCGCACCTTAGTGCAAAGTCCAGATCTGTGGAAGCCACACAAAAAAATGTAAGGGTTGGAGATAACCATTCTGTAGGGACAGCTCAGTGGTGGGGGCTGGCATTAAAAACACTAAGATGCCTTAGGAGGACTAGCAATCTAAAGCTAATAGCACAACACGGGCATACATGGCTGTCCAGGTGACGCATGCCTGGATGTGAGACGTCATGGATGAGCAGAAGCAGAAAAGCCTTACCTTTCCTAGAGAAGTGCTATTCTGAGAACTGTTTTGAGCATGTAGGTCCCTAAAAGTGATTGAGCTGAACCCGATGCAGGAGTCGGCTCTCCAGATTCAGGGTGGCCTGGGAGGAAGTAAGCATAAAAGTGGACTATGGGCAGATGAGATGGCTGTTTCAACAACATGAACATCACCTGAGCACTTCCCTTGGGCAAAACACTGCTCTATTCAGACTCTGGAGCACCTGGTGCATGTTAAGTCACTCAGTTGTATCTGACTGTATGTCAGACTATAACCAACCAGACTCCTCTGTCTGTGGGATTCTCCAGGCAAGAATACTGGAGTGGGTTGCCATTTCCGACTCCAGGGTATCTTCCCAACCTGGGATCAAATCCACATCTCTTGCATCTCCTGCATTGGCAGGCGGATTCTTCGCCACTAGCGCCACCTGGGAAGCCCAGAGCACCTGATTCCAGCCCCCAAACCTTGGTTGCCTGCCATCCTGAATGCACCCCCATGTAAAGCACAAATACTGTGGACAAACTAGGGATTTAGTGAGCTCCAAGAAACAAATTTTGATGGGGACCCGGGCAGCAGCCCTTCAAAGACTCAGTTTTATTCTGAACCTTTTCCAGAAGAGATCACCCCAATGCCCCCTATCCCAAACCTCAGAAATCTCCTGAAACACTTTCCCTCCCAGAAAAGTCTTGGCAGTTTCACCATCTGGCTTTACCTGCCTGCAGTGGAGTGTACATTCCAAGAGAAAGGTCAGCTGCAGAGACAAAAGTAACCTGCCCCTTCACCACCTACCTCAGGTTAAGAGCTGAAAGGTAGAAGGCTGATACCCTTAAAACTACCTTACTTGTGAACATTTTACAAGGAGGTTCTTTCAACTGCTGTACATAGAATTGGTCTAAGCTTCCAACTGACCATTTGGAAGCTTGGCCTGCCAAGGGAAGCTTAGAATTATGTGCAGCAGGGCCTGCCTCTTTCCAGAAGTCTATTAGATCAATTCCAGCTCCTGCTAATTCCACTTTTTCATCACAATGGTAACATAAATGGCAATGAAGTATTTCCAAAGGCCTGATTTTCACTAATGTGTATTTTCTCTCTTACTGATAATTCTGGCATCATGTTTTGAAGATCAGAGCTACCTAAATTTTACAGTTCCTATGGAAGAATGAAGGAAATTACAAGCATTCCATAAAAATTAAGTGGAAAAAAGAAGAAAGCCACAAAGCAATCAGGCAAGAAAAAGAAATAAAAGGTATTCAGATTGGTAGGGAAGAGGTAATCATTCAATACAGATGACATAGTATATATAGAAAACTCCAAAGACTCCACATAAAAACTGATCAACAAATTCAGCAAGGTAATAGGATATAAGATTAACATACAAAAATTGGTTACATTTCTTTACACAAGCAATGAAATATCAGAAAGGGAATGTGAACAAATAATCCTTTTTAAAATCACACACAAAAAGTAAAAGGAATAAACCTCACCAAGCAGCTAAAAGGCTTCCATGCTGAGAACTACAAACATTATTAATAAAGGAAACTGAAGATGATTCAAAGATACAGAAAGATATCCCACGCTCTTGGACTGGAAGAATTAACCTTGTTAAAATGGCCATCCCACTGAAAGCAATCTACACATCTAATGTGTTTCCTATCAAATTACCCATGACATTTTTCACAGAACTGAAAAAACTAATCCTAAAATTTATATGGAACCATAAAAGCCCATAACTGCCAAAGCAATCCTGAAGAAGAAAAAGCAGGAGGCATAAACTTCCTAGACTTTAGACAATACTACAAATCTATGTTACTCAAAACAACATGGTATTCTACAAAAACAGACATATAGGACAACAAAACAGAGCCCAGAAATAAACCCACACACTATGGCCAATTAATCTTCCACAAAGGAAGCAAGAATATACAACAGGGAAAAGACAGTCTCTTCAGCAAGTGTTGTTGGGAAGGTTGGACAGTTGCATGCAAATCAATGAAGTTAGAATACATTCCTCACATTATAACAAAAATAAGTTCAAAATGGCTTAAAGACTTAAATATAAGATATGACACCATAAAACATAGGCAAAACATTCTGTGGTTCTTGCTTGGTGGTCCTGTGGTTAAGAATCTACCTGCCAATGCAGGGAACACAGATTTGATTCTTGGTCCCGAAACTAAGATCCCACATGCCATGCACCAACTAAGCCCGTGTGCCACAACTACTGAGCCCACAGGCTGCAACTCCTGAAGACCACCTGCCCTAGAGCTCATGCTCTGCAACAAGAGAAGCCATGCAACCAGAAGCCCACACCCCAAAATGAGTTTCTACTTGCTCAACTAGAGAAAGCTTGCGTGCAGCAATCAAGGCCTAGCACAGCAAAAAGTTAATGAAAAAGATTTCTCTGACATAAATCATACCAGCATTTTCTTAGCCCAGCCAAAGCAATAGAAATAAAAGCAAAAATAAATGAATGGGATCAAATCAAACTTACAAGCTTTTGCACAGCAATGGAAACCATGAACAAAATGAAAAGACAACCTATGGGCTGGGAGAAAACATTTGCAAATGATGCAACTGACAAGGGATTAATTTCCAAAATATACAAACTGCTCACACAACTCATTAACACAAAAGAACAACCCAACCAAAAAATGGGCTGAAGACCTAAACAGACGTTTATCTAAAGGAGACATACATATCCAAAGATACCAATGGGCACATGAAAACATGCCCAACATAGCAAATTATTAGAGAAATGCAAATCAAAACTACAATGAGATTATCACTTCACATCAGGCAGAATGGCCATCATTACAAAGTCTCCGAATTTATTAATGCTGAAGGTGTGAAGAAAAGGGAATTCTGCTATACTGTAGGTAGGAATGTAAATCGGTGCAGCCACTACAGAGAACAGTGTGGCTGTTCCTAAAAAAACTTAAAGTGGAGTTAACATCTGATCCAGCAATCCCACTCCAGGGCATATATCAGAAGAAAACTCTTAACTTGAAAAGATACATGCACCCCTGTGCTCACAGCAACACCTCTACAGTAGCAGGACATGGAGACAGCCTAAATGTGCATCAACAGATGGAAGGATGAATTAGACGCGACAAACACACAATGGAGTATCACTCAGCTGTAACGAACAAAACAATGCCACCTGCAGCAACACGGATGGACCTAGAGACTATCTACCATGTAAAGTAAGTCATAAAGAGAAAGGGAAATACCACATGATGTCACCTACATGTGGAATCTAAAATATGACCCAAATGAACATATCTACGAAACAGACCCAACCACAAATATAGAGAAAAAACTTGTGGTTGCCAAGGGGAGGGGAGTTGGCAGGGGGGTGAGGATAAGGAGTCTAGGATTAGCAGATGCAAATTATTATTACAGATAAACAACAAGGTCCTACTGTATAACAGGAAATACATTCAACATCCTGTGATAAAACTTAATGGAAAAGAGTATGAAAAATAATATATATATATATAAAACTGAATCACTCTTTGTACAGCAAAATTAATACAATATTGTAAATCAACTATAACTTCAATAACATTTCTAAAAAAGAAGAAAGCCACTGTACAAACCCATGGCCTTCGCTACCATTTGGCTTTGGGGAGAACAGAGTTTTGACAGTAGAAAGAAGCAGATTAGAAACATTTCTCACTGTGTTCCCTTTCATTTTAATATCCCTGCTTATAATGAATATTTTTTAACAATAAGAGTTGACCAGAGAAGCTCAGAGAGGGCTGCATTGCAACCAGCTTCTCATCCCCTTAGAAAAGCTGAATCATGACGGCACACATTTATCAGATGCAAAGACACTTTCGCTCTGTGAATTCAGGCAGGAACCCTTGAAGGCCTGGGTTGAGTATCTCACAGTATCAATCCCGTGGCAGGAAACAGGTGAGGATGATAATGTGCCTTAAAATAACTGCAAAATCCAGCAGGCCTGGGAGGCCTTACCAGCTCTCCTGGATACTCAGAAGGGCATGTGCCTCAAGAGAAGCCCAGCTGGGGAATTCTTTTTTATTTTTTTATAATTTTTTTT
>SJXQ01010822.1:520428-568237 GCA_006408695.1 Aepyceros melampus | reverse complement strand
GTTACACTGCCACTCTGCCAACCCATCCCACCCTCTCCCTCTCCCACAGAGTCCAAAAGGCCGTTCTATACATCTGTGTCTCTTTTGCTGTCTTGCGTACAGGTTTATTATTACCATCATTCTAAATTCCATATATATGTGTAAGTATACTGTATTGGTGTTTTTCTTTCTGGCTTACTTCACTCTGTATAATCGGCTCCAGCGTCATCCACCTCATTAGAACTGACCAGCTGGGGAATTCTAAAGGCTGTGTAGGGTGCCATGCTGCAGGATTAGAGTCTGACACACAGGCCTTCATTTGTGTTGGAACAGGATGATTAGGTAAGGAAGGCCAGAATGTTTTCCTACTTAGGAATTCAAAGTAAGAGTTGCTTCCTTGGGCCTCACATAGCTCAGCACCACTGAGATGCTTTTCATTTTCCTTATTCCACAGAGCCCCTTCCTTTGATGGGGCAAGATTCGGTCAGTCACCTTGGAGACTGGCCAGTTAGAACCTTTCCCACCCTGACCATCAGATCAGAGTGTACTTGTCCTTGATTGCCTAGTCTGTCCTGGCTCTGTTTTAACTAAAAGAAAGTGAAACAGAGAAGAGGCTGTTTGTTCTGCCTACCCTTTAGTCCTACACTCAAAGCTAATAAAACTACTAATTTATCAAAAGCTTTGCACTTTACATACACTGGTGCATTTAATCATCACAATAATCTCATAACTACTACATTCATCTCTTTTACACATGTCATTGAAGCTCAGTAAAGCAAAAGTTGCTCAGTCATGTCTGACTCTTTGCGACCCCATTGACTATACAATCCATGGAATTCTCCAGGCCAGAATACTGGAGTGGGTACTATCCCTTCTCCAGCGGATCTTACTGACCCAGGAATCAAACCAGGATCTCCTGCACTGCAGGCGGATTCTTTACCAAGATATCAGGGAAGCTCAGAGATGTGTTTAAAACCATAAGCCCGAGTCCTAATAAAAAGGAGGAAGTTTAAATCCACATAGTCTGACTGCACAACTCAGTGCTTCCTGTTTAAACCTTTCCAACCAGCTTTCTGAGAGGCCCACAACCTCTCTAGGACTTGATGGTGAGTGTAATATGAGAGCAGGAAAAATGATAAGGAACCCAAGATGGTAGGCAGAAGGTGGGGTGATACCACCTGTTTTTTCCTGTTGCCTCTGTGTATGCAAACAATAATCTAAGGAAATCAAGGTAAAATTAAACTACTAGTGAATGCATGAACAAAATATGACCATATATAACAAATATATAAACAAAATATGTATATACAATAGAATACTACTAAGCAATAAAAGGGCTTCCCTTGTGGCTCAGCTGGTAAAGAATTCACCTGCAATGTGGGAGATCAGGGTTCAATCCCTGGGGTGGGAAGATCCCCTGGAGAAGGGAAAGGCTACTCACTCCAGTATTCTGGCTTGGAGAATTGCAGAGAGGTTCACAAAGAGACACGACTGAGCGACTTTCACTTCACTTCAAGAAATAAAAAGGAAGGAAATACTGATCAAGCTCCAACATAGATGAAGCTCAGAAACATTCTGCAAAGTGGAAGTGGCCATATGCAGAGAAGTTCATATTGAATGCTTTCATTTATATGAACTATCCAGAGAAGGCAAATCGACAGAGATGGAAAGTAGATTAGCGATTGCCTGGGACTAAGGTTGAGAGCAACAATTAACTGTAAATTGGCTCATGGGATCTTACTGAAGTGATGGAAATGCTCCAAAACTGGTCATAGTGATAGTAACACAAGTCAGTAAATTGACTGACAATCACTGAATTAATTAAACATTTAAGGAGGGGTGTTTTATGTAATTTGTACCTTAAAGTTTCAGATAAATGAGACATCTCATAAAAAGTAAGTCTACCTATACAAAACCGCATCTACTTAAGAAACAAATTATTGAATCTACGTTATGTCAAAAGCACCATTGTTAACAATAATTGATTATATGAGCACACCATCTTCCCACCAGTGAGCTCCACTTTTCAGAGGGTTACTCGCTGGGGTTAGTCTTGTCCTCCGCTGGGAGGAGGGAGTGGTGACAGGAGAAAGTTTTCCCATGGGATTGGCCTTATTAACCAGACACAAAGGACCATGTGTAAACCGAAGACCAGCATGTTCACAGTGACTTAGCAGTTCCTCCTCTCTGCTTGGGAAGTCTGTGGGAAGCTGAGCTGAATGAGGTCTGGGAAGTGTAGACTCCACAGGAAGAGTCCACTGGGTCATCTCCATATCACCTTCCAAAAGCTGCAGTTGCCTGCAGAATCCTGATTACGCCTGGCACTGTGAGATTTTGGAAATCTTATACGACCTTTCACAACTCAAGTTTCTCACCTGTAAAACAATAAGTGCTTCAGAGTCATGAGGGTAAAATATGGGAAACACCTCACAGAATGCCTGGCCATAGTGAGTTCTCACCTGCTCACAGCTATTGCCACCATTCAGCAGATTGGCAGCCCACCAGAACATCCGCAGGCAGTGATCAAAGACACTCAGATGTATCTGCTCTTGCTTACTGAATCTGTTTTCCAGGCTCTGAGCCAACCACCCAACTTCTCTTAATTAGTCTTTCTTGAGCCAGGTAGAAAGTTTCCTCACATTCCCATATAGTTCAACTCCAAAGAGGCCACATCTGTAAGTAAAACTTTATCATCAGTATTTGGACAGTCAGTATTCTGAATGCCCTTTTAGGGTGACACCCCCTCAACTGACACTCCATGAGACAAAGTCATTTCCCTCTATAGACACTAGAACACCAACACACTTAACCAGTATTCCTAAGAACTGGATGCTGTCAACCAAACACCTACACCTACTTTGAGATGTGGACTGTGACACCACAGAACAGGGGCCATTCCGCCCTGGAAGTAGGGGGCAGCAGTGTCCAGCATTCACAACTAGTGGTATCAGTGCCATGGGCAGGCTGGGTGCCCAGGCACTGGCAGCGGAGGTTGGACCTTCACAGGACCAGTTCTATATTATTTTTGGCGTTGCTTCTGGCTCTAGAACCTCTGAGTTGAATTTTCTGGTCCTCCCAGAGAGTCCTCACTAACAAATTTTTTTTCTTCTGAATAAGCTAGAGTTGATTTCTTACTAATAAATCTGTACTGGAAGTAGTTGCTGGCATCAGACCATCAGGAAAATGGAGGGTAATCTGGATATTAGCTCCTGGGCCCATTAAGGGCAGAAAGCAGTGAAACTCCAGCAGGTATGAAGCGATGGTACCTTGTTATGAATACCATAGTGAATAGTTCATCAGATTATCTGTTGTGGACAGAACTGAGTCCCCCCCACCCCCACCAACATTCTTACACAGAAGCCCTAACCCACAATATGGCTGTATTTGGAAAGAGGGCTTCTAGGAGTTAATTAAGGTTAAATTAGGTCATTAATGTTAATTAAGGTTAAAATAGGGTGGACAGCTGAGGCAATAGAATTAGTGTCGTTATGAGAAACTGGAGAACTTGTACACTGTCTCCCCACCTGCACTCCTAGGAAAGGCCATGTAGGACAGAGCAAGACGGTGGCTGTCTACAGTCCAGGAAGAAGCCTCACCAGAAACAGGTCGGCTGGCAGTAAAACATTTAAGGGATGGGGCTTCTTCAATGACCCTGACACCATCTCAGCAGTAGGAGACTCCAGTGGCCTGGTTCCAGGATGGTTTTCTTCCTCTTCCCCATGGGACCAGGATTTTTCTTTTTCTTTCTCCAGCCTCACTTGATCTTCACTTGTAGTCTGGGGTGAAAGGCTGCTCTCCTTCTCAAGCAGATACGCTTTTCTTACCTAGCAGAGATGAACCTGGGCAGGGCTTGGTTTTTTTTCCATAGCAGCAGTTTCTCACCTCCCCCTAGCCTGCACGACCAAGAGTTTCATCTCAGTTCTCCACTAGTATTGGGTGTTCCTTGTGAGTGCTGATAGAGGGCCACGTAGAAGCACCTGCATGTAGGCATGACTCCCACTGTGTGTCTCAGGCACTGGTCTTTAAATTTTAGGCCACTGGGTTGGCTCGGATCATGGACTCTTTATTGCCAAATTAAGACTGAAATTGAAGAAGATGGAGAAAACCACTAGACCATTCAGGTATGACCTAAATCAAATCCCTTACGACTATACAGTGGAAGTAAGAAATAGATTTAAGGGATTAGATCTGGTTGACAGAGTGCCTGATGAACTATGGATGGAGGTTCGTGACATTCTACAGGAGACAGGAATCAAGACCATCCCCGAGAAAAAGAAACGCAAAAAACAAAATGGCTGTCTGAGAAGGCCTTACAAATAGCTGTGAAAAGAAGCGAAGCAGAAAGCAAAAGAGAAGAGGAAAGATATACCCATTTGAATGCAGAGTTCCAAAGAATAGCAAGGAGAGATAAGAAAGCCTTCCTCAATGATCAATGCAAAGAAAGAGAGGAAAACAATAGAATGAGAAAGACTAGAGATCTCTTCAAGAAAATTAGAGATACCAAGGGAACATTTCATGCAAAGATGGGCTCGAAAAGGACAGAAATGGTAGGGACCTAACAGAAGCAGAGGATATTAAGAAGAGATGGCAAGAATACACAGAAGAACTAAACAAAAAAGATCTAAATAACCCAGATAATCACGATGCTGTGATCACTCACCTAGAGCCAGACATGCTGGAATGTGAAGTCAAGTGGGCCTTAGAAAGCATCACTATGAACAAAGCTAGTGGAGGTGATGGAATTCCAGTTGAGCTATTTCAAATCCTGAAAGATGACACTGAAAAGTGCTGCACTCAATATGCCAGCAAACATGGAAAACTCAGCAGTGGCCACAGATTGGAAAAGGTCAGTTTTCATTCCAATCCCAAAGAAAGGCAATGCCAAAGAATGTTCAAACTACCGCACAATTGCACTCATCTCACATGCTAGTAAGGTAATGCTCAAAATTAGCCAAGCCAGGCTTCAGCAGTACCTGAACAGTGAACTTCCAGATGTTCAAGCTGGTTTTAGAAAAGGCAGAGGAACCAGAGATCAAATTGCCAACATCCTCTGGATCATTGAAAAAGCAAGAGAATTCCAGAAAAACATCTATTTCTGCTTTATTGATTATACCAAAGCCTTTGTGTGGATCACAATAAACTGGAAAATTCTGAAAAGAGATGGGAATACCAGACCACCTAACCTGCCTCTTGGGAAACATGTAAGCAGGTCAGGAAGCAATAGTTAGAACTGGACATGGAACAACAGACTGGTCCCAAATAGGAAAAGGAGTCCGTCAAGGCTGTATATTGTCCCCCTGCTTATTTAACTTATATGCAGAGTACATCATGAGAAACGTTGGGCTGGAAGAAGCACAAGCTGGAATCAAGATTGCCGGGAGAAATAGCAATAACCTCAGATATGCAGATGACACCACCCTTATGGCAGAAAGTGAAGAGGAACTAAAAAGCCTCTTGATAAAAGTGAAAGAGGAGAGTGAAAATGTTGGCTTAAAGCTCAGCATTCAGAAAACAAAGATCCTGGCATCCGGTCCCATCACTTCATGGCAGATATATGGGGAAACAGTGGAAACAGTGTCAGACTTCATTTTTCTGGGCTCCAAAATCACTGCAGATGGCGACTGCAGCAATGAAATTAAAAGACACTTACTCCTTGGAAGGAAAGTTATGACGAACCTAGACAGCATATTAAAAAGCAGGAAATTACTTGGCCAACAAAGGTCAGTCTAGTCAAGGCTATGGTTTTTCCAGTGGTCATGGATGGATGTGAGAGTTGGACTGTGAAGAAAGCTGAGCTCCGAAGAATTGATGCTTTTGAGCCGTGGTGTTGGAGAAGACTCTTGAGAGTCCATTAGACTGAAGAGATGGCAAGAATACACAGAAGAACTAAACAAAAAAGATCTAAATAACCCAGATAATCACGATGCTGTGATCACTCACCTAGAGCCAGACATGCTGGAATGTGAAGTCAAGTGGGCCTTAGAAAGCATCACTATGAACAAAGCTAGTGGAGGTGATGGAATTCCAGTTGAGCTATTTCAAATCCTGAAAGATGACACTGAAAAGTGCTGCACTCAATATGCCAGCAAACATGGAAAACTCAGCAGTGGCCACAGGATTGGAAAAGGTCAGTTTTCATTCCAATCCCAAAGAAAGGCAATGCCAAAGAATGTTCAAACTACCGCACAATTGCACTCATCTCACATGCTAGTAAGGTAATGCTCAAAATTAGCCAAGCCAGGCTTCAGCAGTACCTGAACAGTGAACTTCCAGATGTTCAAGCTGGTTTTAGAAAAGGCAGAGGAACCAGAGATCAAATTGCCAACATCCTCTGGATCATTGAAAAAGCAAGAGAATTCCGAAAAACATCTATTTCTGCTTTATTGATTATACCAAAGCCTTTGTGTGGATCACAATAAACTGGAAAATTCTGAAAAGAGATGGGAATACCAGACCACCTAACCTGCCTCTTGGGAAACATGTAAGCAGGTCAGGAAGCAATAGTTAGAACTGGACATGGAACAACAGACTGGTCCCAAATAGGAAAAGGAGTCCGTCAAGGCTGTATATTGTCCCCCTGCTTATTTAACTTATATGCAGAGTACATCATGAGAAACGTTGGGCTGGAAGAAGCACAAGCTGGAATCAAGATTGCCGGGAGAAATAGCAATAACCTCAGATATGCAGATGACACCACCCTTATGGCAGAAAGTGAAGAGGAACTAAAAAGCCTCTTGATAAAAGTGAAAGAGGAGAGTGAAAATGTTGGCTTAAAGCTCAGCATTCAGAAAACAAAGATCCTGGCATCCGGTCCCATCACTTCATGGCAGATATATGGGGAAACAGTGGAAACAGTGTCAGACTTCATTTTTCTGGGCTCCAAAATCACTGCAGATGGCGACTGCAGCAATGAAATTAAAAGACACTTACTCCTTGGAAGGAAAGTTATGACGAACCTAGACAGCATATTAAAAAGCAGGAAATTACTTGGCCAACAAAGGTCAGTCTAGTCAAGGCTATGGTTTTTCCAGTGGTCATGGATGGATGTGAGAGTTGGACTGTGAAGAAAGCTGAGCTCCGAAGAATTGATGCTTTTGAGCCGTGGTGTTGGAGAAGACTCTTGAGAGTCCATTAGACTGCAAGCAAATCCAACTAGTCCATCCTAAAGGAGATCAAGTCCTGGGTTTTCATTGGCAGGACTGATGTTGAGGTTGAAACTCCAATACTTTGGCCACCTGTCGCGAAGAGCTGACTCATTGGAAAAGACCCTGATGCTAAAAAAGATTGAAGGCAGGAGAAGGGGATGACAGAGGATGAGATGGCTGGATGGCATCACAGACTCAACAGACATGGGTTTGGGTGGACTCCGGGAGTTGGTGATGACAGACAGCCCTGCTGTGCTGCAATTCATGGGGTTGCAGAGTCGGACACGACCGAGCGACGGAACTGAACTGGGTTACTTCGGTTCTCTGATGGGTTCAAGAAAAGTTATGCTTTGTGGATTATCTGCCTTTTCTTATTATAGTGGGAATCACCCTCATATTTATGGCTTTCTGCATTCTAGGCAAAAGGCAGAAGCCTGAAGCACCTGGATTTAAAATAATGAAATAAAGAAAGTAAACTTCAATCACAGCAAACTTGCCACTCTACAACTTGGAATTTTTGTGTTCAGGTTTTTTTTCTATTCAAGTTGCTAGAATCAATCCTTAAAAGCAAAATGTTGACAGCATTGCAATTTCTGGAATATTCTGTGATATGAGACTTTATGAATTTTTGACACTATCCTTAAATACTTTTCCTATAACTGGTAATCTATTGCTTCATGCAATACTTTTCAAAATTAAAACAAAAAGTTCTTTATTCAACTATGAGTAAGGATAAATAAAAATGAGTAAAATCTTTTTTGAACATTAATATGGGCTTCCCTGATATCTCAGTTGGTAAAGAATCTGCCTGCGATGCAGGAGACCTTGGCTCAATTCCTGGGTCAGGAAGATCCCCTGGAGAAGGGATAGGCTACCCACTCCAGTATTCTTGGCTTCCCTTGTGGCTAAGCTGGTAAGGAATCTCCCTGCAATGTTGGGAGACCTAGGTTCAATCCCTGGGTTGGGAAGATCCCCTGGAGAAGGGAACGTCTACCCACTCGTGCATTCTGGCCTGGAGAATTCCATGGATGACTGTATAGTAAGGATAAATGAAAATCTGAGCATAATCTTTTTGAACATTAATATAGAAAGATCAATTTTGATAATATTACTAAGTTGAGAAGATTCAAAAATTGCAATATTCATTGTATATCATTCTAATATGGTTTTCCTCTTTCTCAAAAAATATATTAATATAAATTAAAACTTTTTACTTTTCCTCATTTGCACTGAGATTTTAAATAATTTTACATACATGAGTTCAATAAAAGAAAATTTTCACTGTATTTTATTATTATTTCAATGATTCCTGCAAATAATTCTGTAGCATAAAGGGTTTTAAAAAATGATCCACTGCAGGTGCTGAATAGACGGGTATGTTATTGATAAAAAACAAAAAAGGAACAGTAGTTATTGGAATGACTCATCTACGTTATTATAACAAATAGGTAAAATGAGTTGTTATTGTTCAGCTGCTCAGTCGTGTCCAACTCTTTGTTACTCCATGAACTGCAGCATGCCAGGCCTCCCTGTCTCTATCTCCTGGAGTATGCCCAAGTTCATGTCCATTACATCGGTGATGCCATCCAACCATCTCATCCTGTCACCCTCTTCTGCTGCTGCCCTCAATCTTTCCTAGCATCAGAATCTTTTCCAATGAGCTGGCTCTTTGCATCAGGTGGCCAAAGTACTGGAGGTTCAGCTTCAGCACCAGTCCTTCCAATGTAAATTCAAGGTTGATTTCCTTTAGGATTGACTGGTTTGATTTCCTCGCTGTCCAAGGGACTCAAGAGTCTTTGGTCTTGACTATTCTCTTCTTCTTGACCATAATATAATTATTTTACCATTAATTTATTCTTCTTGCTTTTAAAACTTGCCTCAAATCTATTCTGATACTTGTCAAGGGATAAATGAAGAAGGGTTTGGGAAGTAGCTAGAACAGAAACAGACCTTTACAAGAAAATATAGGACTTCCCTAGTGGTCCAAAGGTTAAGAATCTGCCTGCCAATGTAGGAGACACAGGTTTAATCCCTGGTCTGGGAAAAGTTCATATGCCGTGGGGCAACTAAGCTCACGCACCACAACAGAAGAAACCACCACAAAGGGAAGAAACAGAGTAGCCTTGCTCATCACGACTATAGTGGCCCACGTGCAGCAACAAAAACCCACCACAGTCAAAACAAAATGAATAAATTTTAAAGAAAAACAAACATAACATAGGGCCTTTTGAACAGAGCTATTTTACACTCAATCCACTTTCCCTTTTTTCTAAATCATTTCTAGAATAATGCTTTGCCTGATTTTCGTAGTGGCCTAGAATCTGAGCACTCAGACCTAAAATCACCAAAGTCCTGAAGGGCTTTTAAGCTGAGACTTCTGATGGCTATTTAGATGCCTCTTATTTCCGAAATTGTGTCCACAAACATAACCTGTGTGCATATGTTTGGCATGGCATATAAATAGCACTTTTGGGACCATTTCCACAGGTCAAAATGGTTCATAATAATTTCCATCCGAAAACATTATTGAGCATTCAGTTCAGTTGCTCAGTCCTGTCTCTTTGTGACCCCATGGCCTGCAGCACATCAGGCCTCCTTGTCCATCACCAACTCCTGGAGTATATTCAAACGTCATTGAGTCGGTGATGCCATCCAGCCATCTCATCCTCTGTCATCCCCTACTACTCCTGCTCTCAATCTTTCCCAGCATCAGGGTCTTTTCCAATGAGTCAGTTCTTCACATCAGGTGGCCAAAGTACTGGAGTTTCAGCTTCAGCATCAGTCCTTCCAAAGAATCTTCAAGACTGATTTCCTTTAGAATGGACTGATTGGATCTCCTTGCAGTCCAAGGGACTCTCAAGAGTCTTCTCCAACACCACACTTCAAAAGCATCAATTCTTTGGTGCTCAGCTTTCTTTATAGTCCAACTCTTGCATCCATACATGACTACTGGAAAAACCATAGCCTAAACTAGACGGACCTTTGTTGGCTATGGCTCTGCTTTCTAATATGCTGTCTAGGTTGTTCATAACGTTTCTTCCAAGGAGTAAGCGTCTTTTAATTTCATGGCTGCAGTCACCATCTGCAGTGATTTTGGAGCCCCCCAAAATAAAGTCAGCCAGTGTTTTTGCTGTTTTCCCATTTATTTCCCATGAAGTGATGGGATCAGATGCCATGATCTTCGTTTTTTGAGCTTTAAGCCAACTTTTTCACTCTTCACTTTCACTTTAAGAGGCTTTTTAGTTCCTCTTTACTTTCTGCCATAAGAGTGGTGTCATCTGCATATCTGAGTTTATTGCTATTCTCCCGGCAATCTTGATTCCAGCTTGTGTTTCTTCCAGCCCAGCGTTTCTCATGATGTACTCTGCATATAAGTTAAATAAGCAGGGTGACAATATACAGCCTTGACGGACTCCTTTTCCTATTTGGGACCAGTCTGTTGTTCCATGTCCAGTTCTAACTGTTGCTTCCTGACCTGCTTACATGTTTCTCAAGAGGCAGGTCAGGTGGTCTGGTATTCCCACCATTTTCAGAATTTTCCAGTTTGTGGTAATCCACATGGTCAAAGTCTTTGGCATAGTCAAGAAAGCAGAGATAGATGTTTTTCTGGAATTCTCTTGCTTTTTTGATGATCCATCGGATGTTAGCAATTTGATCTCTGGTTCCTCTGCCTTTTCTAAAACCAGCTTGAACATCTGGAAGTTCACAGTTCACGTACTGTTGGAAGCTTGGCTTGGAGAATTTTGAGCATTACTTTACTAGTATGTGAGATGAGTGCAACTGTGCAGTAGTTTGAGCATTCTTTGGCACTGCCTTTTTACTGAGCATTAGTACTCTGCCCCTGGTGGCTCAGAGGTTAAAGTGTCTGCCTGGAATGCAGGAGACCCGGGTTTGATCCCTGGGTTGGGAAGATCCCCTGAAGAAGGAAATGGCAACCCACTCCAGTACTCTTGCCTGGAGAATCCCATGGAAGGAGGAGCCTGGTAGGCTACAGTCCATGGGGTTGCAGAGAGTCGGACACGACTGAGTGACTTCACTCACTCACTCAGTACTCTGCCAGTCTCTGTGCTGGGGTTACAGGTAAAAAAGATGTGGCTCCAACCCTTAGGGAGTAAAAGACTGACATGAAAACAAACTCTGCTAATACAGTGTGATTATAGGCCTGCTATAATAAACCTTTACACAAAGAAGTTAGAGAGTCTGGAAAAAATTTATTGTGTCTGAAACAGAGGGACTTCAGAGAACTTAAGGAGAAAAAGATTCAGAAAAGTGACATTTAGTTAAAAAGGGATTTAATTAGCAGGGAGACAGGATATTTCAGAGTGGTTGGAAGATGTGAAGAACATGGATTTCGAGATAGTCTGAATCCCAGCTACTTAATTAACAATGTATACATATTGCTGCTGCTGCTAAGTCACTTCAGTCGTGTAGGACTCTGTGTGACCCCATAGAGAGCAACCCACCAGGCTCCCCCGTCCCTGGGATTCTCCAGGCAAGAACACTGGAGTGGGTTGCCATTTCCTTCTCCAATGCATGAAAATGAAAAGTGAAAGGGAAGTACTCAGTTGTGTCTGACTCTTAGCGACCCCGTGGATTGCAGCCTACCAGGCTCCTCCATCCATGGGATTTTCCAGACAAGAGTACTGGAGTGGGGTGCCATTTCTTTCTCTGAATGTATACATGACCCTTAGGCAAGTCACATCTCAATGTGAGTTTCTCATCAGTAAAAGCAAGAAAGATTGCCTGAAAGATCTCTATAGCTCTACGTACTTCCTACAGGATCTATTTACAGCCATCTACAATAGGCTTCCCTAGTGGCTCAGCAGTAAAGAATTTGCTCACCAACATGGGAGATCGAGGAGATGGGGGTTCGATCCTTGGGTTGGGAAGATTCCCTGGAGAAGGAAGTGGTAAGCCACTCCAATATTCCTGCTTGGGAAGTTCCATGGACAGAGGAGCCTGGCAGGCTACAGACCAGAGTCACAAAGGGTCACACACGACCTAGCAACTAAATAACAACAATGCATTTCTTGATTTCTTTTCCCACCAAAAGATAATTATCTTCCCTCTCCCTAACATTTTCAATTCCTCTCTCCCTATGGCATTTCTCCTTTGGTCACAAAAGGAGTCTGGGTAAGTTTATCATACCTTAGAAAGAAAGCTCACCTGATTCTACATGGTAATTACTTTCAACAGCCCAACTTCTCAAGTTTCAGCTCACCACTGTAACTTCTAGACTAGCTGTTAATCCTATCATGTGATCAAAACTGCTCAGACTGGAAGAAAACAGTAGAAAATGATGAAAATATTTTCCCTATGAAACCACCACCTCAAATCAGTTCCATTTTCTGATGCCATTAATGTTGCTGTGGTGCCTCCTTAGTCCCATTCAGTTCAGTCGCTCAGTCGTGTCCGATCTTTGCAACCCCATGGACTGCAGCACACCAGGATTTCCTGTCCATCACCAACTCCCAGAGCTTACTCAAACTCATGTCCATCGAGTCAATGATGCCATCCAACCATCTCATCCTCTGCTGTCACTGTTCTCCTCCTGCCTTCAATCTTTCCCAGCATCAGAGTCTTTTCGAAAGAGTCAGTTTTTTGCATCAGGTGGCCCAAGTATTGGTGTTTCAGCTTCAGCAACAGTCCTTCCAATGAATATTCAGGACTGATTTCCTTTAGGATGCCCTGGTTGGATCTCTTTGCAGTCTAAGGGACTCTCAAGAGTCTTCTCCAACACCACAGTTCAAAAGCATCAATTCTTCGGTGCTCAGCCTTCTTTATATTCCAACTCACACCCATACATGACTACTGGAAAAACTATAGCTTTGACTAGATGGACCTTTGAGAGCAAAGTAATGTCTCTGCTTTTTAATATGCTGTCTAGGCTGTTCATAACTTTTCTTCCAAGGAGCAAGCATCTTTTAATTTCATGGCTGCAGTCACCATCTGCAGTGATTCTGGAGCCCCCCAAAATAAGGTTTCCCACTGTTTTCATTGTTTTCCCATCTATTTGCCAAGAAGTGACGGGATTGGATGCCATGATCTTTGTTTTCTGAATGTTGAGTTTTAAGCCAACTTTTTCACTCTCCTCTTTCACTTTCATCAAGAGGCTGTTTAGTTCTTCCCTCACTTTCTGCCATAATGGTAGTGTCATCTCCATATCTGAGGTTATTGATATTCCTCCCAGCAATCTTGATTCCAGCTTATGTTTCATCCAGCCCAGCATTTCACTGGAGGAGGAAATGGCAACCCACTCCAGTATTTTTGCCTGAAAAACCCAGAGACAGGAGCCTGCCAGGCTACGGTCCATGGGGTCACAAAAGAGTCAAACGCGACTGAGTGACTGAACATACACAAGGGAAATAAATCTTGCAGGCAATTCAGTGAGACCAACAACAACGAGTTTATAATCAACTGGGTAAACAACTAACAAGGAAATAAGGTAGAATGTGGACAAGTACTGGAACATTTACGGAGTCCTTTCAGAGATCTGGAGTGGTAGCATTTGGGGGCAGACTTGGAGGAAAATATTTCAATTTGTGGAAATGGAAGCGAATCATACCCAAAAGAAGCAATATTAATTTTAAATGCACAGTGACAGAAAGTACAATGTGTACTTTGAGAAACATTGCTATACAATGAAAATGGAAGCTCTTTTAATATAAACATTTTATGAAAAGAAAAAAAATAAATGATAGTCAAAGAAACAAGACTTATAGTGAAAATAATAGTCTTCTGCCCAGCCTTTTCAGTCTCTGATCCTACTTTCTATAGATAAGCTTTCTCAACCATTTCTTCAGACACTGGCCATCATGTTTTAAAATAATGTACTTTGAATACTGTTTCTTAGTTCATAAATTCTGGATATCTCTACAATCTGCTCTGAGATGAAAATCTGACATTTTACTTGGGGCTTCCCAGAGGGCGCTAGGAGTAAGGAACCAGGCTGCCAAGACAGGAGATGCGGGTTCAATCCTGGGGTCAGGAAGATCCCTTGGAGGAGGAATTGGCAACTCACTCCAATATTCTTGCCTGGCAAATCCCATGTACAGAGGAGCCTGGCAGGCTTCAGTCCACAGGGTCACAAAAAGTTGGACATGACTTAGCAACTAAGCACACACAAAAGAAGCACCACCCCTCATCTTAAAACTCAGATTTATCATTGCATTTGGTTAAATCGATTATCAGTGTTTATTGCCTTGCAAATGTTATGAAGTACCAAGCTGTATAGTTGAATTGCTATATTTCTCCTCTTGAAAGGATTATTAGTTAACAGTAACACAGCTCTGCAGCCATGAAGTGAAGTCGCTCAGTCGTGTCCGACTCTTTGCAACCCCACGGACTGTAGCCTTCCAGGCTCCTCTGTCCATGGGATTTTCCAGGCAATATACTGAAGTGGATTGCCCTTTCCTTCTCCAGGGTATCTTCCCAATCCAGGGATTGAACCCGGGTCTCCCTCATTGTAGACAGATGCTTTACCATCTGAGCCACCCATATTGGAGTTCAAACCCTGAATAAGGCAGTTCTTAGTTATATTAACTTTGAGCACGCTATTTATTTAATCCCTCTGCCATTTCCTCATGTGCAAAATGAGCACAGGACCTACAGGGTTGTGATAAAACTAAATGAGTTAGTACATGTAAAAGTATGTAGAACAATTGCTGGTACTTAGTATATAGCCAGAAAATGTTAGCTATTCCTATTACTGTGGGTTTTGTACTAGAGTTTAATTTATCTTTCTCCTGTGCTTTTCCAGTTGCTCCATCCATGTGAAACTGTACGCCATGGGGCCCCACTCACATGGAAATAAACATGGTTATAAGGCAATGCCTCCATATCTTAGTATTTTATCAAGTCTCTTCTTCTCAGAGTCCTACCTCCCCAAACCTTGTCCCGCTCCAATAGCTCTGTGTGTGTGTGCTGTCATCATGGGTCTTTCCTGTATTACTCTTCTGGATTAGATTCAGCTTCTTTGATCCCAAGTATCTTTATTTCATGATACACTCCAATTTGCTACAGCTTATCTACAAGTACCTTTCTTTTTAAAACATAATTATACATTTTAAATTTTCATTTACTTTTGGGCATGCTGGGTCTTTGTTGCTGCATGTGGAGGATTCTAGTACGCTGTGTAGGTTTGCTGGCTTAACCCTGGAGTAGTTTCTCTTGTGGAGGGTGCGCTGTGGAGCACAGGCTGTAGAGTGTGGGCTCAGCAGTTTGCAGGCTTGTTTCTGGGGTTGCTTCTCTTGTGGAACATGGGCACTAGAGTGCAGGCTCAGCAGTTGCAGCACACTGGGCTGATTTGCCCTGCGGCATATGGAATCTTTCCAGACCTGGGATCAAATCTGTGTCCTCTGAATCGGTAAGCAGAATCTTAACTACTGAATCACCAGAGAAGTCCTACAACCAATTCTAAAAATGGTGTATATAAGTAAAACTCCTAAGTTTTTGTTTCAAAAACAGTTTTATTTCAGCCTAAGAAATGACTGACAACTAAATGAAAATTTAGATGAAAAGTTTTTATCAGTGGTTAAAAACTCCTCCACTAACTCCTTGAAAATAGTGTAGTTTTTAAAGAAATCTGATGCTATTGATCCTTTTCTCTTTCAAGGAGCTTTTAGGATCCTTTCTTCTGCCCAGTGCTCCAAAGTCTGACAAAAATATGTCTTTTTTAAATTGATTACACTAAGCTACTGTATCTTTCAACCTGGAGATTTTTGTGTCCCTCAGCTCTACATTTTTCTTGTACTATTCACTTGATAATGGAATCCCTCGTTTCTCTGTTCTCTTGGTGGAGTTTATTCTCTTTCTGGGATCAGTATTTTTGCTTCTATCTTCTCCATTTTGGTTTTGTTTTTTCCACTGACACATCCTCTATTACCTTTCTATTCATTCATTCACTCACTCAAGTATTTACTGATGACTAACCTACTAAGCAGAGACATTACTTTGCCGACTAAGGTCTGTCTAGTCAAGGCTGTGATTTTTCCTGGGGTCATGTATGAATGTGAGAGTTGGACTGTGAAGAAGGCTGAGTGCCAAAGAATTGATGCTTCTGAACTGTGGTGTTGGAGAAGACTCTTGAGAGTCCCTTGGACAGCAAGGAGATCCAACCAGTCCATTCTGAAGATCAGCCCTGGGATTTCTTTGGAAGGAATGATGCTAAAACTGAAGCTCCAGTACTTTGGCCACCTCATGTGAAGAGTTGACTCATTGGAAAAGACTCTGATGCTGGGAGGGGTTGGGGGCAGGAGGAGAAGGGGACGACCGAGGATAAGATGGCTGGATGGCATCACGGACTCAATGGACTTGAGTCTGAGTGAACTCTGGGAGTTGCTGATGGACAGGGAGGCCTGGCATGCTGCGATTCATGGGGTTGAAAAGAGTTGGACACAACTGAGCGACTGAACTGAACCTACTACATTCTTCTACTCCCAGGCAATGTTCTGGCAACTGGAGATAAAGTAATATGTGAGATAATCCCAACCCTTAGGTTGGACAAAACTGAGAAGTAGGTTAATAGTGCCATAATGTACCATAAGAAAAATTAAGCAGTCAGGAGGAGATATGAATGGAAGTAAAAGCTGTTTTAGATAGGAGGATCCAGGAAAGGCCTCACATTTGAACAGCAATTGTAAATGAAATGATTATGCAAGACATGTAAGGATCTGGGAGAAAGCATTCCAAGCATCGTTGACTCAATGGACATGAATTTAAGCAAACTCTGGGAGACAGTGAAGGATAGGGAAGCTGGTGTACTGCAGTCCATGGGGTCGCAGAGTCCAAAAAGTCAGACACAACTGAGTGACTAAACAATTCCAAGCAGACAGAACAGGCTATACAGGTTGCAAGAAGCCTGGTGTGTCTGATAAATACCAAGAGGCTAGTACATTTACTGCAGAATGAGCAAAGGAGAGAAAGTGATTTCCTTGGAGGAACAGTCAGGAACAGATGGGGTTGTAAAGTCACATTATGGACATGGTAAGGAACATGGGTTTTATTCTAAATTTAGCCATTGTGAACAGGTAAGCACTACTTCATATGTGATACTGGCTCGGTTAGGTAAGTGGCAGGGAGCAATAGGTGGAAATTAGAACTAGAATATATTTAAAGGTTGAGCTAGTAAGAGTTGTTAATGAACATGGGCCATTAGGTGGAAAAAAGGAGTAAAGGATGATTTGAGAAGTTTTTACTTGAGCAACTGGATTAATGATCTACCATTAAACCCCGTAAATAAAGAAAAAGGAAGCAGCAGATTTGGGAGGTAATGGAGAGGGGAACAGGACTCTGGTTTTTTTTTTTTTTTTTTTCATTTGTTTGCTTGCTTGTTTTGGCTACACCCTAGTTCCCAACCAGGCATCTAACCTAAGTCCCCTCCAGTGGAAGCATGGAGTCCTGGTTAGGACTGAACCATGAGGGAATTCCCAGGATTGTTTCTTAACCGTAAGTTTGAATGTCCTACATAATGGTTAAAAGCAAGGAGGTGAGTTGCATACATGAGTTCAATTCCTAGACTGGATGGGGTATGGAGCCTACAAAGATTTCCTTTCTCTTTAAGACAGAGATATAAGAGGAAGTGTGTAAACTGAAGTAAAAGAAAAAAGAGAGAAATTAATAATTCAGGAGCAAGATGTGAGTAAAGTCCTTAAATAGACTAGAGGGAAGACAGAGTGTGTTTGTAACACCAGAGACAGGTTCAGTTCAGTTCAGTTCAGTCACTCAGTTGTGTCCGATTCTTTGCAACTCCATGAACTGCAGCACACCAGGCCTCCCTGTCCACCAATCCCCAGAGTTTACTCAAACTCATGTCCATGGCGTCGGTGATGCCATCCAACCATCTCATCCTCTGTTGTCCCCTTCTCCTCCCTCCTTCAATCTTTCCCAGCATCAGGGTCTTTTCCAATGAGTCAGTTCTTCTTATCAGGTGGCCAAAGTACTGGAGTTTCAGCTTCAGCATCAGTCCTTCCAATGAATCTTCAAGACTGATTTCCTTTAGGATGGACTGGGTGGATCTCCTTGCAGTCCTAGGGACTCTAGTCTTCTCCCACCACCACAGTTCAAAGCATCAATTCTTTTGCATTCAGCTTTCTTTATATAGTCCAACTCTCACATCCATACATGACTACTGGAAAAACTATAGCCTTGACTAGACGGAACTTTGTTGGCCAAGTAATGCCTCTGCTTTTTAATATGCTGTCTAGGTTGTTCATAACTTTTCTTCCAAGGAGCAAGCATCATCTGTAGTGATTCTGGAGCCCCAAAACATAACATCAGCCAGTGTTTCCATTGCTTCTCCATCTATTTGCCATGAAGTGATGGGACCAGATGCCATGATCTTAGTTCTCTGAATGTTGAGTTTTAAGCCAACTTTTTCCCTCTCCTCTTTCACTTGCATCAAGAGGCTCTTTAGTTCTTCTTCACCTTCTGCCATAAGGGTGGTGTCATCTGCATATCAGAGGTTATTGATATTTCTCCCGCAATCTTGATTCCAGCTTGTGCTTCATCCAGAGGAAGGTAGGCAGATATATTTGATAATGAAAATATGTAATGCTCCTGGCTTCTCTCTCTCAATATTACAAAAATTAGTTGATTAGTTATAAGCGATTGGAAGCTGTTGGAAATTTGAGCCAAATATTGAGTAAGTAGTGCAAAAGTCACCTCAGAGAGTAGAAGATTGAAATGATCAGAGAGATACAAGATGCTAGCTAAGCGCTAAAGACCCACTTCAAAAAAGTGGTTATCAGTTGACTGTGAGAACAATCAGCACAACTGTGTCTTTCTCCAGGTAAAAATAGCCATGCAGATATATGCAGGAGCCGATTATTCAGAGATGAGATACTGCAAGCAAACAATAAGGGGATGGTTATACCGATGGTCCATGAAATCTAAACTGGATTGTTTGGATTTCAACAAACTTGTTATCAGTGTATCAGTTTCACCTGCAGGAATATGGGATGTGGAATTAAAAAGTTACTGAAGGCATTTCCCTGGTGGTCCAGTGGTTGACTCCGAGCTTCCACTGCTGAGGGCATGGATTCAATCCCTCATGGGGGAATGAGGATGCTTACAGCAGGATCAAAAGAATAATTACTGAATATTTTAAATAACTACATAAATTATCACTTTAGATGTAAATGATCAAAACACACCAATTAAAAAGGGACTGTCAGAGTTGATTTAAAAGATCAAACTGTATATATGCTAGTGATAAGAAATCTACTTAAAAAAATAAATATATTAAAAGTAAAGGGACAGGGACTTCCCTGGGGGTCCAGTGGCTAGGACTCCTCCCTCCCAGGGCAGGGTCTCTGGGTTAGATCCCTGGTCAGGGAACTAGATCCCACACGCCACAACAAAGGTCCTGTATGCAACAACTAAGACCCAGCACACCCAAATAAACAAATAAAAAAAATTTTTTTTAAGTAAAGGGATAAAGATATACTATGCAAACATTATCCAGAAGAAAGCTGGAATGTTCATATTAATTTCATATAAAGTTCAAAACTACAAATACTATCAGAGATAAAGAGGAACACTAGAAAATAACAGAGGTCAAACCCCAAGATACCACAACACTAAATGTGAATGCACCTAAAACAAGTGAGCTTCAAAATACATGAGGCAAAAGTAATAGATATGAAAAGAAAAATATATTATGTCCATAAATATAGTTGGAGACGTCAACATTCCTCTCAGTAACTGATAATACAAGTAGGCAAGAAATTAATAAGGACATTGATGACCAGAGCAACACTATTAACCACCTTGATTAATTGACATTCAGAATATTCTACTCAACGATGTCAAGTTACACTTGTTTTCAAGTACACATGTAACCACTCACCAAAATAGACCGTATGTTCCATGCTATGGATCAAATCTTAATCAACTTAATAATAGAAAATCTGAAACATTATGTTATCAGATTCTAATAGAATTAAACTAGGAATCAACAGCACAAATATCTGCAAAACTCCCAAACACCTACTATCTAGGTAACCCCTGAATCAAACAGAAGTCTCAAGAGAATTCAAAAAATAATTTAGTCTGAAAAAAACAAAAATATAACAGTGAAATTTGTGAGATGCACCTAAAGGAATACTTTATACTTTTTTGTAATGTAAGTATTAAGTGCTTATATAAGAAAAAAAGAAAACTCTAGAACAGGAACTTACACTTCTACCTTAAAAGAGCACATTAAATCTAAAGCAAACAGGAAGAACAATAAAGACTAAAGGAAAATTAATGAAAGTGAAAACAGAAAAACAGTAGAAATATTTAAGGAAAAATACTAAATTTACACAATGGCTTCAAGAAAATGGAAAAAAGTAAACATTTTTAATTCATTTTATGAGGCCACTAATAACAAAACCAAAGACATAATAAGAAAAATACAAGCCAATATCCCTTCTGATCATAGATGAAAAATTCTCAACATATTAGCAAACTGAATTCAGCATCATATAAAAATGATAATACATCATGAGCAACTGGGTTTCATTTCAAAAATACAAAGCTAGTCAACATTTGAAAATTAATCATCATTTAAACTAAGAAAAGCCACATGATCAACTCAATAAATGTAGAATATGACAAAATTCAACATCCATTAAGGTTAGAAGGAAACTTTTCTAAATTAATAAAGAACATTTGTAAAAAATCTAGTTAACCTAATGGTTAGAGGCTAAAGGCTTTTCCCTAAAATTGGGAACAATTCAAGAATGGCCTCTGTCACCACCCATACTCGACATCACATTTAACAGGTTGAAAATGAAGTAAAACTGTCTATAGTCACAGATTATTGTCAACAAAAAAGTACAGGACCAATTGGGGGTGGGGGCGGGGGAACTTCCCCAGTGACTCAGCAGTCAAGACTCCGCCTGCAATGCAGGAGACTCAGATTCAATCTCTGTGTTGGGAAGATCCCCTGGAAAAAGAAATGGCAACCCACTCCAGTCTTCTTGCCTGAGAAATCCCATGGACAAAAGAGCCTGGCTGGCTACAGTTCAGGTTACAAGGGTAAGACACGACTTAGCAACTAAACCAACATCACGACCACCACCAGTTGAGAAGACTCAGGGAAAATGGCCTCATGGAGTAAAGCTTCAATTTCATTATGGCAATTCCAAGAATTAGGCATGGTGGAAGGATGTGGAGAAGGGTCAATTGGTAAGACTGAGTCAGATTAGGAAATAAGTTTCTTAGGTTTAAAATCTATGTGCTGTCCAATAACCTGAGTCTTTGAAAAAGATGAGGAACATAAAAACAGATGAAAGCATGATGAAATTAGTTTTGAAAAATCTCTAGAAGTTATAATTAGTTATGAATATACCTTCCCTCTCGGGATGGGTCCAGTTCCTTAGGTTGTTTGTAGTGATAAAGTGTGTGACAGGTCATGGTGGTCTCATAAGTATTACAAGGCATTACTCTGGATCTCCCTTAAATCCTGTCAGGACAGAAATAAATTTGAAAGAATTTTTTCTAACTTCATGCTCATTTTTTTCAAAGCTCTTATTTCTTAAAGATTCTTTTTTCACAGCAATTGTATCGTATGGATCCAAAGAATTCTTCAAGGTCATCTTCAGTTCAGTTCAGTCGCTCAGTCGTGTCCGATTAGGTGACCCCATACCTCGCAGCATGCCAGGCTTCCCTGTCCATCACCAACTCCCGGAGTTCACTCAGACTCACGCCCATTGAGTCAGTGATGCCATCCAGCCATCTCATCCTCTGTCATCCCCTTCTCCTCCTGCCCCCAATCCATCCCAGCATCAGAGTCTTTTCCAGTGAGTCAACTCTTCGCATGAGATGGCCAAAGTACTGGAGTTTCCGCTTTAGCATCATTCCTTCCAAAGAAATCCCAGGGCTGATCTCCTTCAGAATGGACTGTTGTATCTCCTTGCAGTCCAAGGGACTTAACTAGACCTTTAAACTACTCTTCTGTTCCTTATTGTTTCCACCAGTTTCTTTCACGTTGTCATTTCTCAAACTTTTTATCTTAGCTTTAGCATATGGTTAAGAGTGAGGCACTGAAAGGCTATGATTAAGAGTACTATGATTAGTCTATTAGCTACCATCAGATTATCTATCAGTTCCTCAATTTCATTTTATTAATCTTCCCTCCCATTATTTCATCCTTCTAGTTGTCAGTACTAAAATGGCTGTTCAAGGCTGCAACACAGCTGGCATGCTGGACTTCTCTTCTTCATTCCAGAAATAATTAGCTGATGTACCTAGCTTTTCTTTTTCAAGGCTTACTTCTCCGTTTTGGTGGAGTGTATCATTCAGATACTTACCAAGAAAGGGACAATGGAAGACAAAAAGTTCTTGACACCTTGAATATATGAAAGCATTCTACACTTGACACCTCAGCTTGAAATAGAATTGTTAAAAATAATTTTCCCTCAGAACTTAGAAGCATCGCTTCCCCTTTCACTGATGAGAAACTTGATGCCATTCTTATTCCCAATTCACTTTAGGGGCCCAATTTCCACATTCCAATCCCATTTTTTTGGACTTCCTCAACTCGCCTTATGTGCTGAAACCAAACAGGCCTTATCGTGGATCTTTTCCATTCACTGGATTCATTTTGCTAAGTGCTCTCAAAAGTGGCATAGTGGGTCGTGTCCTTAATTACTTTGCTACTTTAAGAAATTTGTTAGATGTTAGACCTTCTGGAGTGATCTTTTTAAAAAAAAAATCCATCTTTTTGTATTTTTATTCTTTTTCATAATCCTTAAACTTGTTTTAAATATATTAACTTGTACTGTATTTTACAAAATCTGTTTGCTAAAAAGGCATTCTATAGCTTTTTCATGGATACAGTTTCTTATCTTTGAAAACATTCATTTTCAGGTTTTCATCTCTATATTGATTGTTTTGGTTTTTATTAGTGCTGGGCCAATCTTCAAAAATCTGATTTTTTAGTTTATTCATATTCTAAAATTCACTTGGTGGGGACTCATCTTTCTCAGTGGAAAATCTTCAAATGTCCAGATCTCTTTTCAGGTATTTTGTCTAGGACCACTTGAGTTTCTACAGGAAATTATCCTCCCTCTTTTCCCCTGAGATCTGTTACCATTCTAGAAACTATGAATATGCCATCCAAATAGACAGAATTTTAATTTATCTTCATTTTCACTTCATGTCTGGTTATCTCTGTTTGAAGACTTGTTTCAAATTCACAAAACACCAATTTTCATTCCACAGTAAAAGGTAAACTATTTAGCTACCTAACTGCATAGAATTAGACTTTCAATCACCCCTATTTCCAGCTTAAAATCTGATCGCCACATTCAGCAATTTTTCCCCCTCCCATTTCTAGGTTGTTTTGAATTTTAAATCACGAATCAGCTTGCTTCTAAATAAGCATTCCTTCTGTAGTTAATTAGGTTTATACTTCCTCTACTATACTGAAATCAGTTTCTACTCCTTGGTCCGCTGTCCAGCTTCCATTCTCTGGCTCCACAGATTTATACCTTCAGAAATATGTCATTTCAGTGGAGTTCTATTGAGGAGGCAGCTAGTACTAAAGCATTTGTGGTATATTATGTTAAATCAAAGTCCAGGCAGCATAATTTGTAATAGATAAAGTGGTAAACTATGCACACAGCTACTAGGGTAACCAATATGTAAAATATGGTAGCCCAACTCAATGACTTATTTATAGCTATTTAAAATAATTACACAAGGAATTTTAATTTTGGCTTCACCATGTGGCTTGTATTATCTTAGTTCTGCAACCAAGGACTGAACTCAGGCCCCAACAGTGAAAGCACCACATCCTAATCACTGGATTGCCAAGGAATTTTTAGAAACTGTGATTATCAGTTTTAAAGTCAAACACTGACAATCATAGAGCATTAACCTGTGTAAAACCATACAGCAAGGAGAGAATATCCCAAAATACTTAATTCTAGGATGCAGGGTTAAAACTTTTTGGAGTCTAAAACAAGAGATATGTGTATAGAAAACCCAAGTTCTCAGTCAGACAAATTTCTTCTCATTTCCGGGCAAGTCAAGGCCTCATTTTTTTGTATCTAATTGGAAGTGAAGAGCAATAGGATTTTCAGACCAAATTATTACGATGAAGGCCAGGCCCAAATAGAGTTAATGAATAAAGAAAAGGTGCAAACTATTCAAGAAGCAGCATTTTGTAAATGTAATAGGAAATGGAGTAGGGAAAGGAAATAAAAGTATTAATAATTTTATAAAAAGGGACAGTGTCAAAAAACCTCTAGAAGACCTATAGAAAGGAATAAGTGTAAGGAGGTATCCTTGGGAAGAGAAGCTTACTCAAAGGACCAGTGAAGAGAGTATCATCACTCTACTGAACTGAGCTGAAAGAGCTGGGGCTAGAATGTAACTTGAACAAATTAAAGATTACCATTTAGGGCCAAGGTCTTTGCCTAAACTCCCTACATATACGTCTTCCCACACAGGCATTCTATTCCCTTCCTGCCCTCCCTTCCAGAGGTTTACAACCTTGATCTTTTACATCTTGCCTTTCTTTCATCAACTCTCCCCATCTCTTCATCTTTTATTACCCCAATCTAGCTATCAGTTTTCCTTTCAGTTTACTTTTGAATCTTAACCTCCACCTCATTTCCAAGCAGTTTGTTTCACTGAGTAACTCCTTACCTGTACATTCCCTGCCCCTAAAATCACACTACTTTCTCAATGCTTTTGTGCATTCAACAGCCCTCCCTCAATATAAATTCCATTACTAAATGAAGATAAAGATTAGGGATATAGGGAGTGAAGAGATACTAGTTATAACTGATGCTACAGAAATGTAATTAACTTACAGTTATTAAAAAAACCTCGAGTTAAAAGAGGAGTAAGCATATTGTTTAGTCACCTGGAGGTAATTAACTTAAAAAAAAAAAAAAAAAAACCTAAGCAGAGGAATTTAGAAGCTACTATCTCTATGGACTAGTAGCAGAGGTAGGAAAAGGATCATACATTATACAGGATTCTCTATTACAAATTTTCAAAAATACCTCTTTCTTATTTAAAAAATAAAGATTTTAATGGAGAAAATCAACCCTCTAATAATCACCTCAGCAGATCATTCTCCTAAATGTTTATTAAAACTTTGCCCTTTAATTTTACCTCCAGGTCATACATGACATCTTAAGGTTAAACCAAGAGAAATTACCTCTTCTCTTCACATACACAAAAATATGACATTATGAAATTAAGAACTAAAGTATCTGTAATGGAATACAGTGACTTTTAGGACCAATTAAACTATGCTAGTCTAGGATCATCATTTTCTATGGGTCCCATAAACCAAAAACAATGGTATTTATTCTAGTCTTCCAAATATCAGAAAAGTGTTTTGTGCATGTAAAGCAAATTTAGTAGAATTCAGGATACTCTACAGTTGAACCTAGTTCATCAAAACATGCTATTCAATTCTCACCACGAGAACTGGTTTGTATATATTTTCCTTGAAGACCTCTCACCTGAACTCTTTTTCCTTTTCATTCATGCTTGGAAATGATCCCTCCACATTTCCTATTTTTAAGGAAAACAAGAATAACATTTCAGGTCTCAAAGACCTACCAGGTTTAGTAGGCAAACATAAATAACAGTATTAGGGGATTTCCCCCCAAAATAACCTACGACAGGTTCCCTGATAGCTCACTTGGTAAAGAATCTGCCTGCAATGCAGGAGACCCTGGTTTGATACCTGGGTTGGGAAGATTCGCGAGAAAAAGGATAGGCTACCCACTCCAGTATTCTTGGGCTTCCCTTGTGGCTCAGCTGGTAAAGAATCCACCTGTAGTGCGGGAGACCTGGGTTCGATCCCTGGGTTGGGAAGATCCTTTGGGAAAGGGAAAGGCTACCCACTCCAGTATTCTGGCCTGGAGAATTCCATGGACTGTCCATGGGGTCACAAAGAGTCGGACATGACTGAGCGACTTTCACTTTCACTAGGTATCCTACTTACACTTTAATTGACCTATTTCTAAAAAGGAGACTGACAGAGGTCTCCTTTTCCTTAAAATTCTGCCATCCTATGATTACGGTCAGGAGATACCAGTGGAATGTCATTAATCCTATTCCTCAGTATTAACCACTATAATACAAATAATGAACGTATATATCAACAGAATATATAGTTCACATATTAAAAATGGAGAGCTGAGGATTAAATACAATAATCAGAATGTTAGCTATGTAAAACAAAAGGCACTATCTGTTGCCCTTAAATAAAAAAATTAGGTATATTCTCTATGTAATGTAAGGAAGAAACAAAGTATTAAGTATATTAACTCAGCAAGAAATAAAAAATACTTGGGTTTCTGAAATTTTGCTCAGTTTTTTAGTGTTTACCCTGTTTTATCTGTGTTCTTGAAAAACGGATCTACAAGCATCAAGTATCATTAACTGATTTTAAAACAGCTTGACCTTCTTGACTTTGGTCAATATCCTATCAAAAAGTAATTTACTGTAACAGATAAGTAAAATTATAATGTTGTGCCTTAATGCATTTTTACTGAAATTAAATGATGGGAAATGAATTTTACAACATAAATATCTGAGTAGATGGTATATTACTACAGGACATACTCTTAGGAAATTTTACAGAATTCACGTTAATTCTTTGATGAATGAAACAAAGCACATACCAAGTGTTTACCATCTTTAGATGTGACCATCCTGTTCTAGGGAATATCATGAGTGGTCTTGAATTCCGTCTGTTTTCCTTGGCTACATAAAGATATAGCTTGCACCATCCTTAGCCCTTCATCCTGCTACTCCAGTAAGAAGCAATTCCACTCCAGACTATAGTGACTCACAGGCCAGCTGAAAACTGGTTATAAATGTCCTGGAGACACAAAGTAACAATCAGTTTGTGATCTGAAATAATTAAGACAAATCCTAACAATATAGCCTCTTCTAACGATGAGTATCAATAGAGGCAGGAGTAATCCACAAAACAGAATAACCCACTTCTGAAACAATTCAGTCCTTTCCATTGTAACGGGCACCCTTTTCAGAAAGATTTTTGTGCTTATATGAAAATTAAAATTATTACTTTCAGTATCAACTACCTCTTGATTATTCTAAATTTCTGAATCAGAATCTAGCCAAATAATGTTATATTTTCAAATAATCAATTAAAATTAACTCTAATTCACTTTTAATCAATTAACTCCATTTCAAAGCACAAATATAATTTACTGCACTTATCAACATACACTCATTACTATAAAGCTCTCTAGTAAAACTATCCACCTGGTTCCTTTTCTTATTTTAAGTAATGTGGAGGCTTAATTGCCTGTCCATTGCTGAGTACCCAGAAAGAAGATATAAACCATTTTCAGGGGAAAACACGCATGCATTTATTTTTAAGAATTCCCAGTAAGGGGGGAAAAAAATTCAACATCTTTAAAAATGTGTTTATTTTTTTAAAAATCAGTTGTGTACAAAAGTGTTTCGTAGTTTTTAATTCTCAAGACAAATACCCAGCCCTCCACCCCCGGCCCACCCTGCTTCAATGGTCTTTCTGATAACCCACCCATTATCCCCTTACAGGAAGTTAACGGCTCAGAATAGATCCTCCTATAGAATTTATCATCACTAACAGATTATTTAGAATAGAGATCTAGAGAAGCTAACAAGCAAGATTCTTTCTCGGTGAGGTTAATGAGTATCCCTATAAGGCAGTAGACTTCCAGCAGACACCACATCAAAGCACCATCAATTGCTGAAAGCTAAAAAATAGATATTATTTTCAATAGTATTCCATTTTCTATTGGAAAAGTCTTTAAATTACATTAAATAAGTCTCTTCCCCCCCCCAAAGAAATAGTCTAGCTTTTATTACGATGCCTGTAAAAAGTAGGTAACAGCAAGCACACAAGGATCATTTAACAGCACAGTGCAAATGATTTTTGAATCCATTCACCCCCAGGACCAAACTGATAAACTGTGCCACATCTGATCATATACAGCAGCATTGAATATATACATTTATATATATATTCAATGCCTGGTTGGAATAACCAAGCAAAAGGTGACACATTCACAACTCAACATTTAGGTGATGATCACAGGTTTATGAGGGTAGATCAGTCCAACAGAACAGTAACAGAACAAATGGGACAACTGAGATACTGACATTTCCCTAGCCCTATGCCACAAGATTTTTGACCCATATTGCAACAGTGCAAACAGAACATGTGACATAGTATGCAGACAAGGCAGAAAACTCATACTTTAAGAAAAGGCTATTTATCAGTAAATATTTCAAGTTAACTTCTTCCCCAGTGATAGTAAACAGCTGATGTTAAGCATTTATTTTTAACTAGTACTAGAAGAATGGAAATGCAAATTTTCAAAATCAATGGTTTGTACAAGAAAAAAATGATTCATACATTATTTCGTAAAAATCCATGAAATAAAGTTAACTGTAAACAGCTTCCTCTTTCCTATCCAAACACTGTTTCCATCTATGTACAAGAAAGTATACATGGCTCCAACTGTCCCATGCCCAAATCTATCTCTAAAACAAAAACAAAACAACAACAACAAAAAAAACAAAGCTGCTGTTTCTTGTGTTACTAACAGTGATTGTGGACACATTATTATACTCCTATTGTAGAGTTTTATAAGCTCAAATCAGGCATACACTTAGAGCTAAGAATTGCTTTTCACACTGATAAACTTGTTAAGCAGCAGTAACCAACATGCTGCATTCTGTACTGCATAAATAAGCAATATGTACTTTATCTGCCAATTCTTTCTCATACTTTAAAATTATTTTGCATAGTTTTCTGCACTATCAGCAATCAGAAATGTGAAACACTTCCCCCCAAAAAGAAAAAAAAAGTCTTTCATTTCACAGAAAATGTTTCTCAAAAGCAAAAGGGTCAGAATATAAACACACATATATATACTCGAATGTATTATGTGTTTATGTAAATCACAGCCACAATTCCAAACATTTGGGAGAGCCAGCATGGAGCATCTAATTTAGTACCAAGTTCCTCAAATATTTATATACCTTACTGTATACTTATTTGGATCACAAACTGCTACTTATTCATTCAGTCTGTACTGAAATACTAACACAACTAATTATTTGTTCTTTTAAAAGTCAGACACACACTCAGGAAATAGACCTGATCATCACAGAAGACTATTTGAGTATCAGTGACTTATAGCAAATTGTCTGCCCAGATGGGATAAAACTACACATACATTTAAGTATAATTTTTGAAGCTTTTACAACTAACAAATCACAAACCACTGAGATTTATAAAAATAATTTCCAACAGGGTATACTTTCCCTAGACCTGCACTTTTACTGTTCTTTTTCTAAACATACATAAGACAAGAGAAAAAAGCAACTGTCTTTATTTTTATGTTTGGGGGAAATAAATCTACCTGTAGAAAAAAGAAAAAAAATAACCCGTAAGGCGGCGATAGTGGGAAATGTACCAGAAAACAGATAATCACATTAAATGTAAATGAGGTAAATTTTTGAAATGAAGATCCATTATGAAGAACCTCTCATACCAAATATTGTAGTTTTCCATTTCCTGGGCACTGGGGATGTTGAATTGCAGTTAGATGAGTATACCCTAAGGGGCTAATGTGCATAAAAGTCAGAGGCAAGTTACAGCTGCCACCAAAAGCAAAGTAGACAATGCTTGATCCTTAATAAATTCTGAGTTCTCTCTCTCATTTGTCAAACCACAGGACATTAAATATACCCTGATAATACAGGCAAATAGTAAACTGGGTAGAGTGTTTGATATTTAAAATAATGCAAATATTACTAACATTACCAAGCCACCCTCCACTAAACAAAAAAATTAATTCTAAACAACAATGGAACAAAAACTGTCCACATTTTCACACAATTCCAACCTTACCTCAAAATATAAAGAAAAGTACATGGTTTTAGCTATTTAAAATAAATAAAGAAAATCTTTGTTTCCTTTGGCATCTTTAGAAAGTAACTAAATTACAATTAAAGAAGGTGATTGTATAAAGAAATTTATACTTAGGCAAACAAAGGGGAAAAAACAGCAACTTGTGTTTAGTATGCAATAAAATCAACTACAAGAGTTTTACTACTGATTAGGAAAGCCTTACAAGTTTCTGGAAGAACCTTCACATCTTAACATTACAATATATTTAATAATGGTTCTTTTTATTGCTTCTAAGATTATTGAGAAGTCAAATGAAATTATGCTGAATTTACTGTTCAAAACTATTTTCCAAACACTTAACCATTATAATTTAGGATAAATAACACTTGAAGAAAGCAAACCTTTTATAATATGACTTTCCATTTACAGCCTTACTTTAATTCATTCAGATTTCATTACATTTTTGTTATTTTTGCATTGGTCCTGAATATTTAATAAGAATTGTGTTTCTATGTATAGAACTGCCTACACAAATCCATTTCACCCTTCATAAAATGTTCACATTAGTGTTAGAGCTTGCAAAACTAATAGTTTTCAAACTTTGAACTTAGAGTGAAGTGTAACTTTAATACGTATAGAAAGTCTGACTATGTACAAGAGAAGGTAAAGTTTTCAATTCTCATATTATCAGAAACATCATAAAGAAAGCTAGATTTAAAACACACTTCTATTCCTATGTGCATCTGAAGTATGTACAGTAAAACACCAACACAGCTTTCATGTGTTAATAGGGGGAAGTGCAAGCAATCTCTATAAAGCCAAAATCAGGCTAAAAAACCTGCAAACAGTGATTTCATCCTTGCAAGTTCTCAAAGAAAAATTCCATCAGTTTAAAAATCAAAAGACATTAAATTCACTGAAAAATTAAGCTGGGTTCTTTTCATTTAATCTGGGAATGCCGCAACATCAAGTATTTACTGTTTTTACAAAAAAAAAAAAAAGAAACAAAATTGGCAGCTCCATTTTTACAGTATTATTTACTTATACAGGAAAGTTTTAAGAGTGGAGAATTGTGACAAAACATTCCAAATGGATGACCTAAAATGGAGCAAGGGATACTGTCCTTCAGCACATTTCCCCACCAAATATAAAGAAATTTAATATTAGAATATTAGCTGTGTGTGGAAAGAGGGGAAAAACAGGTATGTTGTCCCAGTCTGCTGACAAGGACAAAAAAGGCTCTGACTAGGTCACCATCTTCATTTCTGGATAAATCTCGTATTGAAGAATTCTCAAATGCTTAAAATGGTGGTCTTTTCAGCTACCCATCCTAAGAAGTCAAGTACAAGCATGCAAGTAAATTCACAGGCACAGAGGATCCATGTTAAAAACAGTTAAGGTAGCTGTGATGCAACATCAACAATTTGAATGTCCCTGACACACTCAAAATATTATCTTAATTATTCAACAAAATCCTGAAGCAAACTCTTGCTAGTCTTGGTATACTGCTAAACACTAAAGTAGCATGTTTTTTCCATGGTTTTAGCTTAGCTCAAAAGAATTTTTACACTATTAAGTAAGAAAAAAATTAAAGTATTTCCCCTTTTTAAATTTACACAGACGTTTAATTAGCTTTATTTACAGAGCAGGGATTTTTTTCAGTCTCCAATGGTGCCTAGATAACATCATTAGGCAAGAATGCCAGTTTAAAAGAAATCTATGCAGAATCCTAAAAATAACAGATGTTGATGCTCCTCCAAGAAGGGGCAAGCTTGACTATATCAGCATCTCTCTTTATGTTTCAGTTACTCAGAAGCAATTCTGTTGCAGTCTCTACATCCCATGATTTTGAAGACAAGGCCACTATTACCCATTCTGTAGAAAAGAAAAGGGGACAAAATAAAATCTCAAGGAAATATTTTTAAAATACTGTATCACTCACTGTCTTTATATTAAAGAAACCACACCTTGTTTTTTCATTTTTAAGTTACCTTGCACTTGTAGTGCATTAAAAACTCTAAAACCAATGACTAGAGCTTCTTTGGTGGCTCAGAGCTAAAGAATCTGCCTGCCAATACAGAAGACATAGGTTTGATTCCTGGTCGGGGAAGATCCCACATGCAGTGAAGCAACTGAGCCCATGTGCCACCATTACTGAACCTGTGCTCTACAACCCAGGAGTCACAATAATATGTGCCACAACAAGAGAAGCCATCACAATAAGCAGCCCGCATGCCACAACTAGAGAGCAGCCCCAGCTTGCCACAACTAGAGTAAAAGCCCAAGCAACAATGAAGACCCAGCACAGCCAAAAATAAATAAATAAAATTATTTTTTATTTTTTTTTTTTAAATTAATTTTTATTTTTTAGTTTGTTTTGCTTTACAATACTGTATTCGTTTTGTTACACATTGACATGAATTAGCCATGAGTGTACATGAACTCCCAATCACGCCCCCCACCTCCACCCTCCCGCCCCACACCCTCTCTCTGGATTATCCCCGTGCATCAGTCCCTAGCATCCTGCCATCAAACCTGGACTGGCAATTCGTTTCACTTATGATATCACACATGTTACATTGCCACTCTGCCAACCCATCCCACCCTAAAATTATTTTTTAAAATAAAAAATCAATGACTGGAACCAGCCAAAGTTAAAAAAAAATCACCAGTTTTAATAACAGTTTGCTTATCAAAATTAGATTTAGAGTACCACTGAACCACTTCTGTCAGCCAAGGATTTGCAACAATAATTTAACAAATAAATAAAAATCAACATGCCTTTATGTACTTACCCTATCAAAGCCCATAGCACATAGGTTTTCTATTTTTTTGGTGTACTCTGGACTAGAAACTGGTGCTCCAGCATACACGTGTGCCCAAAGTCGAGCTGCTGTTTGAACATTTCAGGATTTTGTTTGTACTATATGAGGGAAAAATTGTTTGATATGACAATGCAGTTATAGTATTCAAAATAGGAACTCATCTCTTAATTGCCTAAAAACCTGATTTTTCTAAATAAATGTAGATTAGATTTTTTGAATGTGACTGATTCACTTTCCATAGCAAACAAACTATGTCACTGAAGAATAGACTGTTTAACGTGCACTTGCAATTCACAAGTTGCACTGATGAAAGAAAAACAAAGATATAATATTTATCAACTTTAATCTACAATTTCAACAAAGCAGTAGAAAACTAACACTAAATGGAGTTATTAGAGATGTCTCTAATCATCGTGCAGTGGCAAACATTACACAGAAAACAGAATTACTAGCTTCTAAAATTAAGTGGACAGTAACTAATAAATGTGACCAATTTTTGTATTAATCACAGCTTGGGCTAGAATACAAAGAGAGTTGGCTGTTTTGTTAGAGTTGTATTACTGTAGTGATTTAAGGAAACCCCATATGCAGTCCTAACTTATAGCACATGTTTTGATATGATTATGAACTCACGATAGAGCACTTTTTAAAATGTAAGATTCTTCATATGCATCGGAAGAGGTAAATTTATTCTTAAGTATTCTGAGACTACCATTACTTAATAAAGCAAATTATAAATATAAAATATTAAATTCACTTTACTATTTCTTAAGATGTTTTATACACATTGCATATTTCTACACATTAAAATAATAAATCTAGTTTCTACCATTATTAACAAGGAAATAAGTGAGACGACCCAACAGAGTCAGAAGAAAACTGAGTTCAATCTCAACCTCTGAGGCTCAGAACTCAACAGGAAATCAAAGCTGAGGCCCAAGCCATGCTTCTTCTATCAAAATTGAAATCAATAGGACATATATAACATGTTAAACCATAATTCTAAGCACTCTATGGCAAATAATAGTACGACATATTAACAAGAATATACATAAAAAAAGGCGTGAACAGTTTTTCAAAGGAAAGGAAGAGTTTGTAAGAGGAAAAGTTTTCTTAGGCAGGAAGCCTGACAGACTGGGTGAAATGACATGTAGGAATGATAATCTTGAATAGCGTGAGTTTGAGGAACAGTAAGAATTTTGAACTGTGGTGTTGGAGAAGACTCTTGAGAGTCCCTTGGACTGCAAGGGGATCCAACCAGTCCATCCTAAAGGAGATCAGTCCTGGGTGTTCATTGGAAGGACTGATGCTGAAGCAGAAACTCCAATACTTTGGCCACCTGATGCGAAGAGCTGACTCATTGGAAAAGACTCTGATCCTGGGAAAGACTGAGGGCAGGAGGAGACGGGGATGACAGAGGATGAGATGGTTAGATGGCATCATCGACTCGATGGACATGGGTTTGGATGGATTCTGGCAGCTGATGATGGACAGGGAGGCCTGACACGCTGCTGTTCATGGGGACATGACTGAGCAACTGAACTGAAGAATTTAGGAAATAGTTCAAATCATGGAGGAACTTTTCAAACTAAATAATTTGGATTTACCAAGCAGGTGACAGTAGAGGTATTAATAGGTTTTTAATAGTAAAATGAATTAGGATTTGAACTTTATAAAGCTAACTGCTATCAGTGTAGAAGGTAAAAAGAGGCTGAGGTAGGAAATTCCATCACAGCAGTCAAATGAGAATTTTTAAATATGTGAACTAAAGCAGTTAGAGAAGTATTATGACAGAGATATTGAGATATGAGAGAAAAGGAGACACAGAGAAGTACTCCATATCTGTGACTTGGATATATAAACAAGCTGTCTATAGAAGGATGGACAGGTTCACAGGATTTAAGAGTCTGCCTTCAGTTATGGGAATGTTGACTAAGGTACCCATGGGGTATTCATATAGAGCTCTCTGGTTCCAAACAGGTTTTTGGGTTTAGGAGAAAAGTCAAGCCTGATTATTGTTATCAACATACAGGTGACAACACCAGTGTGGATACGATCATACAAATGAGAGTATAAAATAGAAAGTAAAAGAAAGGCTGTAATAAGAACTGAGAAGTGTATTTAAAAGGGAGGAGAGGGAATTCCCTGGCAGCTCAATGATTAGGACTCCACACTTCCACTGCAGGGGCAAGGATTCCATTCCTGGTTGGGGAACTAAGATTTTAGAGGGCGGGCAACATGGCCAAAAAAAAACGGGGGTGAGGGAGTAATGGTAGGAACTAAGAGGGAACAACCACAACTACAAAGACAGGAAGAGAAGTCAAGAGATGAAAAAAACTTCTGGGTTAAAAAAAAAACCCTACAAGGCTCAATAAATCCTAACGGTTTAGAGTAGGAGCTGGCAAACTTTCCTATAATAATTACTCAGGCTTTCAGATCATGTGGTCCCTGTCATAATTTTTCAATTCTGTCACCTTCTGCTGTAAACAAATGAGGGTGTTCCAATAAAACGTTATTTACAAAAACAGCCAGTCTGGTTGTAATTTGCTAACCTCTGCCTTGGAAATCAAAGATCAGAACTGAAAAATATGTATTCCATTTGGCAACTACAAGGTCCTTGATAACTTTCACCATGCCACTTCAGTGCCACAGCTGGAGCTGATTAACAGTATCATCAGGGAAAGATCATCACTGAATTAAAAGACAAATGGACACACACAAGAAGTAAAATGTTAATCATAGAATCAAGACAGTGGGCAGAGAAATGGGTGTTCACTGTGTAATTCTTAAAAATGGCACAATATATTAGAAAAAAGCAACTGATTGTTCTGGGTTTATCTAATACACCCAATTAAACTACTATGTTAAAAAAATCACTAAATTCAGTTTTCACTATTATATGTAATATAATAATCTCACAGCAAGAAAGGAAACCATTTCCAGATTTACTTTCAATAGACATATGCTTATGCTCTAACACTGCAAACACTAGATAAGGAAGTCTTTCCAAAGTGACTATCCTACCTGATTCGCTACTACTGCGTCTTGTGGGTCATCCGGTTCTGCAGCTGCCAGCAGAGCTTGTAACGACAACAATACCGTGCGCAGAGTCATTGCTGCTGCCCTAAAATTCAAACCGGAAGATATCCCAGTTGAGAACAGTTTGCATAACAAAGTAGGTGTTTTCTGAATAAATATGAAAACTATTGGAGCTAAAAAAGATTTTTATATCAATCATATAATTAAGTCTTAGAAATGTATAATTATATATCTGCCTGCCATACATATATTTTAAAACAATATATATAATATACAAATATATATATATTTTAAAACAAGTAAATCTTTCCGTTTCTTAAGATAACTCAAATTGCCTTAGCCAGCCGTCCGCAGTCCGGCCCCCGCCCCCCGCCAGTTACTGTTGCCAATATTCTGGTCAGCTTTATCTACTGACTTAACTTTCTATCCATTTCTCTAGACATAAAGTGACAAAGTAACATGTGAAACTTCCTTTCTGTGTAACTCTAAAAACAAGATACCATCAAGCAAATATCCTTTACTTTCAAGAAAGTATAAAATTACTTCGAGGGCATTATGATTAAGTGATATGTCATACACAAAATATATAACAACATTTAAATGTGTAATCTAAAAAATAAAACAAACTAGTGCTTGTAACAAAAAAGTAAAAACTAGTGGTTACCAGTGAGAGAGAGGAGAAGGGGCAATATAGGAGTAGGGATGTGTTAGGGTTAGTTACCAAGTTGTGTCTGACTCTTTGTGACCCCATAAACTGTAGCCCAGTGGGCTCCTCTGTCCATGGAATTCTCCAGGCAAGAATACTGGAATTAGAAGCCATACCCTTCTCCAGGGTATCTACCTGACCCCAGGATTAAACCTGGGTCCTGCACGGCACGATACTTGATCATCTGAGCCACCAGGGAAGCCCAGGGATGTAAGAAGTACAAATTAAGTATAAAATAAGCTGCATGGATATATCGTACAATATATTCCACGGACAGAGGAGCCTGGCAGGCTAAAGTCCATGGGGTCGCAAAGCATCAGGGACAACTAAGCACTCAATAGTAGTATAGCCAATATTTTATAACTACAAATGGAATACAACCTTTAAAACTTGAAAATCACTATACCGTATCCTGTAACTTAGCAACTACAATAAAAAATTTTAAATGAAGAATGAAAGAAAATAAATCACTCCATAACATTCTGAAAAAAAGAAAGCTTTTTGCTTAATATTCATGCTTCTAAATGTTTATAAAGCAAATATTTATCTAAAAAATGCTGCCTACCTAACCAGAAAGGATTCTGAGCATTTCTGTTAAAAAATTATTTGACCAGTTACTATAAAAATATTTATGAATACAATAGTGAAGTAACATAATAGTGAACTATTTTAAATGTAGAAGATTATTAAACAGCATGTCCATTTTCACCACATGTTCAGTTCAATTCAGTTGCTCAGCCGTGTCTGACTCTCTGTGACCCCATGAATCGCAGCACGCCAGGCCTCCCTGTCCATCACCAATTCCCGGAGTCTACCCAAACCCTTGTCCATCGAGTCGGTGATGCCATTCAGCCATCTCAACCTCTGTCATCCCCTTCTCCTGCCCTGAATCTTTCCCAGCATCAAGGTCTTTTCCAATTGAGTCAACTCTTCGCATGAGGTGGCCAAAATATTGGAATTTTAGCTTCAACATCAGTCCTTCCAATGAACACCCAGGACTGATCTCCTTTAGGATGGACTGGTTGGATCTCCTTGCAGTCCAAGGGACTCTCAAGAGTCTTCTCCAACACAGTTCAAATGCATCAATTCTGCTGTGCTCAGCTTTCTTCCCTGTCCAACTCTTACATCCATACATGTCTGGAAAAACCATAGCCTTGACTAGACGGACCTTTGTTGGCAAAGTAATATCTCCTCTTTTTAATATGCTGTCTAGGCTGTTTCCTTCCAAGGAGTAAGCGTCTTTTAATTTCATGGCTGCAATTACCATCTGCAGTGATTTTGGAGCCCCACAAAATAAAGTTTGACATAGATAATTCCAAACCAGTCTTTTTCAACTGGGTTCCCCATTTTAATAAGAGAAGAGAGAAAATTAAGTATTGTCTCAATTTCCCTAAGAATGGTTATCTAAATAGTACCATCTCATGCTTAGGAAATTAATTTATTATCAGCAACAAATTTCTTGATGAAATGTGTCTCATACAGTTTCTTCAAACAGTAGCATCAAGATCACCTGGGAACTTGTAAGAGATGAAAATTCTTAGCCTCATCCCAGATCTACTGAATTAGAACCTCTTGGGTGGTTTAACAGATACTCCAAGTGATTCTGATGCAAGTTAATTTCTGAGAAATACTGCTCCAGTGCATACAACTTAAAGCTAACTGAGAAAGGCTGTTCTAAACTAAAATAAAATCAGTGTCACAAACATAGGTCTATATTTTATCTATTAGAGAAAAATTATAATACAAATAGTTTTTTATCTAAATGCTGTTGGAACTGTCATTTATATTAAACTCCATAAAATGCAAACTAATCTATAGTGACAGCAGATAAGTGGTTGCTGGATGATGGGGGAGCAGAAAGTCTGGAAGAAGCAATTACGAAGGAACCCACTAGAAAACTCTGGAATATGTTGATTATGTTCACTATCTTGATTTGTGACAGCTTCATGGATGTATATGTGTCAACTTATCAAACTGTATACTTTTAATGTGTGTAATTTAAGGTCAATTAAACTTCAATAAAGTTTTTAAAAGTTGTGTTTTAAAAACCCCTACCTTGCCTGTATCCTATATAAAAATTAACACAGAGAACTATGCTCAATATCTTGTAATGATCTACAATGGAAAAGAATCAGAAAAAGAATATGTATGTACAACTGAATCACTTTACATGTGAAACTAACAACATGTTAACCATTCTTCAATTTTTGAAAAATCAGGAAAAAAAAGAAAAAAAATCAGTTCAAAATGGATCAAAGTTCTAAACCTAAAACTACTTTTGGCTACTGTGCCTGGCTTGTGGGATCTTAATTCCTCAACCGGGGATCAAGCCCCACACCCTGCAGTAAAAACAGTGAGTTCTAACTAGTGAACTGCCAAGGAATTCCCAATACTAAAACTTATTATAAAACTCTTAGAAGGTGAAACATAGGGTGAAAGCTCCATGACAGTGCAGATGCCATGATTTCCAGCATATCAAAGGACAGGCAAAAGCACAGTTAATAGAATAAAAAACAGAAAAACTGGTCTACAACTATAACAAAATTAAGAACTCCTATGTAAAGAAAAAAAAGTTTTAAAATAAATCTTCCTATGCAGTGAGTATAATCAATAGTGAAAGGCAACTCACACAATGGGGAGAAAATATTCACAAAATCATACATCTGACAAGGGAATTATATACAAGAACTATATATACAACTATATAAGAATATATATATATAAAAGAACTCCTACAACTTGTTAACAACAAAAAAAATAAACCTCACACACTACCTTATATCCATTTGGCTGCCTTACTATTAAAAAAATTGAAAATAACATATGTTGGCGAGGATGTGGAACAATTGGAATCCTGTACACTGTTGGGTGGAAATGCAAAGGGACAGTTTATTCTGAAAACTGAAAGAAAATCTAGAGCTGTAACTGGGTTTAATTCATAACAATCTCGATGAGGAAAGTCTTAAGTCTCCTGTATGCTTGAAAACTTTCATAATAAATGTTGGAGAGGTATTCATAAACCATTAAGAATTGGTTTAAAAAGAAATTTAAATGCAAAGTTCTTAAAAGTTGAATAAAAAATCAATGTAAACAATGATTTTTTCAAAATTAGTTGTAATAAAATTAACATTAAAACAAAACTTATTCTTCTGGCCCTAAATACAATAGAAACTATAACATCTTTGATGGTATAAAGATATGTGTACATTTTTTGACTGCTCTACATGAGATTTTGAATCTAAACTTGGTAATGTGAAAAAAAAAAACTAAAAATACAATCTTTAGTTTTCATTTATTTTTCTTTTCACACAGTACTGATTAAATTCATACTACTAAAAATAAATAAATAAATAAATTCATACTACTGATAACTTTGAGATTTTTAGCATATAATGTGTAACATCAGCCTAAATCTATTAAAAACAAATCCTAACAGCCAAGAAGGAGTATGAAATTTCAAAATGTGTTAGCTGATTTAATCAGTGGATACAAGGGAGCTGAAATTCCAATACTTTGGTCACCTGATGCAAAGAACTGATTCATCGCAAAAGACCAGATGCTGGGAAAGACTGAAGGCAGAAGTAGGGGACGACAGAGGATAAGATGGTTGAATAGCATCAGTGATTCGATGGACATGAGTTTGAGCAAGCTTTGGGAGTTGGTGACGGACAGGGAAGCCTGGTGTGCTGCAGGCCATGGGGTCGAAAAGAGTAAGACACACTGAGCAACTGAACTGATGACTGATGAGTGAGTACCTTATAAACTATCTTCAGTAAATTAACTTTGCTCATATCTCAAACTTGAATAAGCACAGTTAATATGGCTAATTAAATATTCATTCATATGGACTGCTGCTGCTGCTGCTAAGTCACTTCAGTTGTGTCCAACTCTGTGTGACCCCCACAGACGACAGCCTACCAGGCTCCTCTGTCCCTGGGATTCTCCAGGCAGAACACTGGAGTGGGTTGCCATTTCCTTCTCCAGTGCATGAAAGTGAAAAGTGAAAGTGAAGTCACTCAGTTGTGTCCGACTCTTAGCAACCCCATGGACTGCAGCCTACTAGGCTCCTCCATCCATGGGATTTTCCAGGCAAGAGTACTGGAGTGAGTTGCCATTGCCTTCTTCATCATATGGACTAGGTGGGGCTTTTAATATGTACAATAAAAAGCACTAAATTGTTTGTATTGTAGACTAACTTGTCTGTCAAAGATCTTCCAGAAGACCATCAATAAATAATCTATTTTCATTCAAAACACTGAATGCTACCTAAAGAGCACTACTTAAAGAGAATGGCAGCTTTTTCTTATAGTTTTTTGTTAAGGTATACTAAGAGTAAACTGCCGGACAGCTAGATGAATTTTTATATATGTATATATTCACAGCAATCACCATCTACATAAAAATATAGAGTACTTCCAGCACTCAAAAAGCCTCCCTCTCCTCCCCAGAAATCTCCCAATAAAGCACCCAGTAACAAAAAGAAAAAAAAAAAGGTTCCCCTTGCCTCTCTTATTCACGACCCTCACCTATCCCCGCCGCTGTCATAGTTTCAATCACCCAAAATTAGTTTTGACTTATCTTGAATTTCATAAAATGAAATCATAGAGTATGTACTTCTTTGTGTCTAGCTTTTGTCACTGAACATGTCTATGAGAATCATTCATGTTATTGTGTCAACATGAACATGACTTTTTTTTCTTATTGCTCTGTAGTGTTTCAGTGTACAATTAATCCATTATATAGCCATTCTCTTGCTTATAGACATTTGGGTTACTTGCAGTTTGAATAAATCTGCTATGAATATTCTTGTACAAGTCTTCTGGTGGACATATGCACTCACTTCTCTCAGATTTCTGTTACATATAATACTGAGGAGTAAACTGTTATGCCATATTGAGGTATATGCTTTGGCAGAACAGCTGGTTGAGTGTCTGAACCACATTATTACCAGCAACGCACGAGAACCATTTACAAGTGTGTAGTGTTATAATGGGCTTCCTTGGTGGCTCAGTCCATCAAGAATCCACCTCCAATGCAGGAGAGCGTCTGCAGCACAGGAGACCTGGGTTCGATCCCTGCGTCTGGAAGTTCCTCTGGAGGAAATGGTAATTCACTCCAGTATTCTTGCCTGGAAAATCCCATGGACAGAGAAGCCACGTGGACTATAGTCCATGGGCTTGCAAAGAGTCAAATGTGACTTAGTGACTAAACCACCACCACTACAGTGGTATCTAACTATGATTTTAATTTGCAATTCCCTGATGACTACTGGTGCTGAGCACAACTTATCAACCATCCAAATATTCTCTGCCTGCTCATGTCTTTTGAAAGAGCAGTATCAATGAACGCTATTTTTACGTGTTGTCATTTTCTTCCCCAGTAAACAGACACCTTTAGTCATAAGAGGTGTCAGGGGAAAAACATTAGAAAATACTTTGCATGTAGGGTTATGTTATGAAGTAAAGAAATAAATCACACTAACATATAAGCCATCAAATATTAAAGGTAAATCACCATCCACTGTACTAATAAAAGATTTAGATTAACAAACTGTTTTCCAACATGATGATTCCAAATTAACCTAAAAATTGACATTTACAAATACACTGAAAGTCTATTACCTCAACAAAGCTGGTGAGACAGGGGGAGGGCCAGTAAACCCATGGATATCCAACCTCACCTATTTTATCTGATGTCTCTGATATCTTTTATTATTTGAACGATATAGATATGAAAAAAGACCAAATTCAGCTATTTGACCTGCCTTAGAAAATGAGAATAACTGACATTAGTGATCTGATACAAAAATTCAAGTTTTCTGTCTCTATATACACCATAATCTTTCAACTATTTATAGGAAGATAATCAGAAGTGGTAGTGCTGCTGGCTAACTCAGCAAAAAGAGAAGACAGTGAAAAATTTTAGTGTGGAGTTTTGTTTTCAGAGCAGAGGTTTCATTCTGTCTGCTAAGAATAGCCTGACTAAAGTTAAAAGCAGAGGGACAGGCTACTCCAATCATCCAGGCAAGAGGCAATGCAACTTGGACCAGCGTAGTAGTTAACAGACTACTAATAAAACGCTGTTGGTTTCAATAACAGGATTTGCAGATGGAGTATAAGGGTACCAAAGAAAGAAAGAAGCAGCACGGTGAGGTCTGGCCTTCGTAACTCTAAGGATGTTGCTGCCAAAACTTATGATGGAGCAGAAATAAGTTTGGGGTTGGGGAAATATTATCAACAGTTCAGTTTCAACATGTTTTAAGTTTGAGATGTCTATTACATAGTCAAGTATAGGTGCTATGCCTGGAGTTCAGAAAAGATAAATTTGTGAGTTGCTAGTATATAAACACTGAAGTTATGAAATCAGATGAGCTCACCAAGAAATTGAGTATAGATGGAAAGAAGCAGAGGCCAAGACTTAGCCCTGAGGTATTATCATGTGCAAAAACTCAGGAGATGAGGGAGGAACTAGTTAAGTCTGAGAGTAGGAAAAGGAAGGGGAAAACAGAAGAAATGATGTCCTGGCAACCAACTGAAAAAAAATACAATGTCTCTAACACTGTAAATTTTCATTAATATCACTGAACAATAAGAGCTACAAGGGACCTTTGAGATAACTTTAAAGATAAAAACATGGAGGCATAGAAATTCAACAAATTATACAGTCACAGATCAAAAGAATCACAGAAAATAGTTAGGTCTGTTCCATAATGTTCAATGTTTAAGAGTATGGAAACACAGATCAAGGAACTGCATCTCAAGAGATGATCTACTGAGGAAGAGGCTTTACTCAGATGTGCTATCAGAATGGAAAAACAAAACCAGCAACTCTTGTCTGTTCCTCCAGTTTCTAAATATACCAGCTGACCCATATGCTAAACGTTGTCATTCCTGTTCTATCTTATTCAGCTTCCATTCTTTCCCTTTCTTGACAAATCAAACACATAACTTGTTTTCTTCCACTCCAATGACTTTATATCTCTCGTCTGAATTTTTCAATCTGTATTCCCAGGCTTTACTCTAAGAGAAATACATAAAACAACTCATTTAAGCTTCTCAATAGCCCTATGAAATAGATAGTAACCTCATTTTTTTTCAGATAAGGAAATAAAAGCATAAAGACCAGGCAATTTACTTAAGACCACACAAGTAAGTAAATGGCAGAGGCAAAATTTTAACCTAATGGTTAAACACAATGCTGCTGGGAAGTCAGACAAAATATGTGAAAGCACTGTACAAATGAAGACACCACCTATAGAGGTGGTACTTCATACAATCTTAGAACCTTAATCGTGTTCAATTAGCACAACTTATAACATTTTGGTGCCTACACTCCACCCAAGTCAGAGCTGATTACTTCAATACTTCAATTTTGTCTCTCATAAAACTCTTCCAAAGATAGCAAAAACTGAAAATTACCAAAACAACAAACAAAATCCAAGACTTTTTAAGATGTCAAGTTAGCATCTGACATTTCCTAATAAATCTCTATTTAAATACAGATCCCAATTTCAATTATAATATATTTTCTCTAATGTACTTGAGAGATTTCATCAAGTTTTAAAATACTTCCCAAATAAGAGAAAGTATAATATGCTTATGCTTTGAGGCCAAGTACATATTTAACACTCTAACAGAATCATATGAGGCTTGAACATGAATTCAAAATCTCTTACCATTGATCTTTCAGGATATCCAAACAAATAGCCCCCGTGACGGAACTAATATTAGGATGCCATATTTTAGTGATAAACCGGACCTAGAATATAAAGCACATTTGAGTTTTTAAGTAACAGGGGGAAAAAAAAAACATATAATTTAAGTAAAACTTCAAAAAAAAAAAGAAATCCTCAACTTTTTTTTTTTTTTTTTTTAAAGCCCATACTTAACATTACATCATTTTGCCTAGGTCAAGGGATGGGTGTAGAAGACAAAGCATTCAGTAAGTTGAATGCTGTCAATGACGTACATTCTTTTTAATAAATGCTCAAAGAAACCCATCAATTAACTATAACTAAGGTGTTTATAACTTACCTAGCATAGTGTTAGATGTTATGAGAAATTTAACATGAATTAAGATCTATTTCAGTAGTACATAAAATCAATATAGATAGCAAATGATTTTTTAGTGTGACAAAGGGTGTAGAATAGGTTTGAAGGAAAAAGCAAAATCAATACATGAAAACAAATGTAGTAAGTGATGGCAAGATTGCTTCTGATTTTTCTGTAGCATTTTTTCCTCAAATACTTTAGAAAAATGTAATACTTAAAGGTCTACTATTATTTGCCAGGCATTGAGGCTTCTAAGAAATTTATCCAATATCCAATAACTAGCTAGCAATAGAAAATACAAACTCACACAATCTAATCTCAGATTCTAAATGTACCTATTTGTCTTAGCATGAAAGAGTAAGAAATCAACAAGTGAAAATGCTAACTCTGAAATGAAATTAAGTTCATCAGCTCTTACTTATAAGCTTCTGGAGGAAGAATAGGAGAAGATGAAGGAGGGTTTTATCTGAAATGTATATGATGGTCACCTAAGTCAAAATTCTTTAACACTTAATAGATTACTACAAGCCAAACTAAAGTACCTTACAACAATTAATTCATCAATGTATGCTCCAAATCTAAACTATAAATGGAAAGTAGCTAAAATATTTATGTTTCTGCTTCTCATGATTTGTCTATACTGCTGCTGCTAAATCACTTCAGTTGTGTCCGCCTCTGTGCAACTCCATAGACAGCAGCCCACCAGGCTCCTCTGTCCACAGGATTCTCCAGGCAAGAATACTGGAGTAGGCTGCCATTTCCTTCTCTAATGCATATATACATGCTAACTCGCTTCAGTCGTGTCTGACTCTGTGTGACCCCATGGACAGCAGCCCACCAGGCTCCTCTGTCCACAGCATTCTCCAGGCAAGAATACTGGAGTGGGTTGCCATTTCCTTCTCCTTGTCTATGCTATGCTATGCTATGCTATGCTAAGTCACTTCAGTCGTGTCCGACTTTGTGCAACCCCGTAGACGGCAGCCCACCAGGCTCTGCCATCCCTGGGATTCTCCAGGCAAGAACACTGGAGTGGGTTACCATTTCCTTCTCCAATGCATGAAAGTGAGAAGTGAAAGTGAAGTCGCTCAGTCGTGTCCCACTCTTCGAGACCCCATGGACTGCAGCCTACCAGGCTCCTCCGTCCATGGGACTTTCCAGGCAAGAGTACTGGAGCGGGGTACCATTGCCTTCTCCTATCTGTCCCTAATTCCCCACAAACTCACTAACATATTTACCACCTGAAAAAGCACTTTAAGTCACCAATGACTTCAAAATACCTAAAACTAATGGAGAATTTCCACTCCTAGTTCTTTAATAATTCTTAAAAAATTACTGCTTTCACTGATACCTACTTCTTTCCATCCACAGAACACCATTTCCTTAAAAGAGACTATCATTATGCTCCTGGCTTACTCAACAGTTTACTGACTTTATTGTTTTCAGTTTTGTTCCCTCTAATCCATTTTCTACAATGAAACCTAATTCCCCACAAACTCACTAACATATTTACCACCTGAAAAAGCACTTTAAGTCACCAATGACTTCAAAATACCTAAAACTAATGGAGAATTTCCACTCCTAGTTCTTTAATAATTCTTAAAAAATTACTGCTTTCACTGATACCTACTTCTTTCCATCCACAGAACACCATTTCCTTAAAAGAGACTATCATTATGCTCCTGGCTTACTCAACAGTTTACTGACTTTATTGTTTTCAGTTTTGTTCCCTCTAATCCATTTTCTACAATGAAACCAGAAGGTGAAGGTGAAATCGCTCAGTCGTGTCCGACTCTTTGCAACCCCGTGGACTGTAACCTACTAGGCTTCTCCGTCCATGGGATTATCCAGGCAAGAATACTGGAGTGGAGAGCTCTTTAAAACAAACCCGATTCATGACACCACTCACTTAAGGCCCCTTAAGGACTTCTCATTTCCTTTGTGTAAAGCCCACATTCTTAAACTGGCTCTAGCCTCCCTCTCAAACCTCACTATCACCCCACATTCAAAGCATGCTCAATAAGTCCTATTTGCCTCAGGGCCTTCATACATTTCTTCCAATAACACACTTTAATCTCCTCTTCTGGCTAACTCATACTGATCCTCCAAGTTTCAACTCCCATACCACTCTCCCTGACCTCATCCCATAGCACCCTGCACTTTTCTATCTCACAGTACTGATCACACTTCTATAATCTCTCCCACATTTGCCTAGTCTTCCCTAAAATGCATGGTGTCTATTTGCTTAGTAGAGCACTCCAAGCATCTAAAGTGCCTCACACTGAATAAATATACAATTAACATTACGACAAACTTATTAAAAGGCTAAACATTAGCCTTCTCAAATATAGTGATGCTCAAATAAGACAGGCATATAGGGCTCGTGTACAAAAAACATTTCTTGATAACAGATATAACCATGATATTCACATCATAATTTTTACCATTTGAGTTCAAAGCTTTATAATGATATGAGATAATAATAAGCCACAATTTCAGTGACAAGGACAGCAAAGTATTTTGACTTTCAATATTTTCAACAAGATTAGGAAAAAGAGAAAATTTCTTCTCCTTTTTGGCCACAACCACAAGGCATGCAGGATCTTAGTTCCCCTAACCAGGGAACAAACCTGTGCCCCATGCAGTGGGAGCTCGCAGTCTTAAGCACTGGACCACCAGGGAAGTCCCAAGGAAAATAGAATTTTAAACATCTACTACTGAAGATGTCAAAAGGTTTATGATTTAGGCTGATGATCTAAGGATGTGTGGATTGTATAATGCTTTTTAAAGAATCTTCAGTACACGATTCTCAGTAGACTCTACATGAAAACTAATATGCATATTATTAATATGTGAAATTATTAAACTTTATTTCTTTGTACTACAATCTACAATTAGGAACAAGTAACTCTGAATTTGGAGATAAAAACAGAATAATTTTCAAAGTCACTCCATTATCTACTAGTACAGATACAACTGTCCTGTAAGTAGTTCTTTGTGTGGTCTTCCACAGTTTTTTTTTTAATTGGAGGATAATTGCTTTACAATGCTGCGCTGATTTCTGCTATACAACAATGTGAATCAGCCATAAGTACACAAATATCCTCTCCTTCTTGACTCACCCTCCCTCCCACCCCACTCCATTCCTCTAGGTCATTACAAAGCACCAGGCA